>JAJPGS010002295.1:0-235162 GCA_028654335.1 Alnus rubra | reverse complement strand
CCCTAACCCTAAACCCTTAAACAAAATATCCTACACTTTCTAAAAAAAGAAACCATAACACTAAAAACAAAATTCCTAACCTTAAACCTTAAACCCTATACCCTAAAAAAAAAATTATCCTACACTTTCTAAATTAAGAAACCCTAACACTAAAACAAAATTCCTAACCTTAAACCCTAAACCTTAAACAAAAATATCCTACACTTTCTAAAAACTTTTTTCCTAACACTAAAAACAAAAATCATAAACTTAAACCCTAAACCCTGAGAAAGAAAACCCTATAGCCTAAACCCTAAACCCTAATCCTAATCCTTAAAAAAAAAAAAAAAAAAAAAAAAAAAAAAAAAAAAAATCAAAAAAAACCTACACTTTCTAAAAAAAAGAAACCCTAACACTAAAACAAAAATCCTAACCTTAAACCCTAAACCATAAACCCGGCCTTAAACAAAATATCCTACACTTTTTTTTTAATTAAATAAAATTTCTACAATGGGGACGTGTATTTTAATTACACGTCTCCCGCGCGCCGCCGTTTTAAATTCAAAATAATATATAGTACATATACTTAGGTTAGGGTTAGGGTTAGGGTAGTATAGTATATATACTTATACTTAGTGTCATGATTTAAATTTAGGGTTATATTTAGTTTTAATTTATAGTTTATGTTTTAGTTTTAGGTCTTAGGGTTTAGCATGTGTACATGCAGTACATGCAGTGCATACACGTTCTGGGTTGCATGGGTTTATATGAAATATATATATATATTAAATTATATATATAATATCTCGCTCCGTCTCTCCTCTCTCTTCCTTCTATCTCTTTCTCTCTCTGTCTACCTCTCTCTCTATCTCCCTCTTCCTCTCTCTCTCTACCTCTCTCTCTCTCTCTCTCTATCTCTTTCTCTCTCTGTCTAAAGTATATACTATATATAGTATATAGTATATATACTATATAAAGTACAATTTCTTTGAGGGTTAGAGTTTAATTTTTTAGGGTTATGAGTTAGGGTTTATGACTATATATATACTATCCCTTAAGGTTATAGTTTATATCTATATATAGTATATACACTTAGGGTTAGAGTTTAATTTTTTGGGCCATTAAATATATTTTTTAAATAATATATATATATATATATATATATAAATTATTATTTATTATATATATAGATATATTTATTACTTTTTAAATTAAATACAATTTCTACTATGGGGGACGTGTATTTTAGGGTTAGGGTTTTTGCTATATATAGTACATACAGTTAGGGTTATGGTTTTTGCTATACAAATACATACACTTATAATTAGGTTTATATGATGATTATATTATATATATATATTGGTGTACTTATAAGTACGTAAACCCTAACCCTAAATGACATATTGTACTATATGCATAATTAAACCAACTTTGTGAAGCATATATGTAGACCCAAAAAAAAAAAAAAAAAAACTTTGCAACATGAGTTCATGCAGTGCATGTACATGCAGTACATGCACTGCATGAACTTAGGTTGCATGGGTTTATATAAAATAGATATAATATATATATTAGGTTGCATGGATTTATATAAAATAGATATAATAATAAATAAATAAATATATATATATATATATATTATATTAAATATATATACCATGTGGAGACGTGTATTTATATACACGTCTCCACTTGGGCACGTGTACTACGTACACGTGCCCAACTGTTTGGCCAGATGCTGCGCGGGAATTCTCCGCGCGCCACCTGGCCAAACATTATATATTATATAATGTTTAAATAATTTAATAAATTAAATATAATATATATTATATTAAATTAAATATATATTATAATTTAAATGGGTAGCTTCCAGAGGAAGCTACCCATTTCGGTCGAAGATTTATCTCTCTCTCTCTCTCTCTCTCTCTCTCTCTCTCTCTCTCTCTCATTTCTTCTGTCTCTCTCTCTGTCTCTCCGGCGAGCTCTTCCGGCCGGTGTGGTCACCTCTCCCTCTCACCGACTGTCTCTCTCTCTAGCTCACCGACCTTCCCTCTAGCTCTCTCGCTCTCCCTCTCTCACAGCCGGCTCTCTCTCTCTCTCTCTCTCTCTCTCTCTTTCTCTCTCTTTCTCTCTCTACTGGACGTCCCTCCGGCAGCGCGAGCAGGCCGTCGGTTCCCTTTCCTCCGGTCCGGTCAGTGGCTCTCTCTCTCTCTCTCTCTCGGTTCAGTCGCCGGTTAACCATTTAGTATTATATATATGTTCTTAATATTATTTGCACATAAATTTAGTGTTATATATATATATACATTTGCTAATTTTTTTTTTTTTTTCTCCATAATGTATATCTGAATATGCAGGTATATATATATAGAAGGAGTCCTAAATTCATAGGAGATACCTACCGTCGACAGTGAGTAAATTTCCCCTTAAATTTGTATTTCATTTTTTTTTCAACATGTAAATGAAATACTAACTATATATATATTGTAATAATTTTTATTGTAATAATTTGGACATTTGTTCTTGATTGATAATTGGTTATGTTTTTTGGACTGTGTTATAATTTTTTTTTCAATTTTGCTGAATTAGTGTAAGCTTAAATTTCTGTTTTTTTTTTTTTTTTTTCAATTTTGCTGAATTAGTGTAAGCTTAAATTGCTATAGTTTGTGTTTTTGTTTTTACTATTACTGCATGTATTTGAAAGCCATGTTCTTTTTTGCCATGTTGTGTTTTTTTTTGTTTTTAATTTTTTCTGTCCTAAGTTTTTATTTGAGAGGTTATATATATAGATATTTTTGAACGTGTTATTATGGACCACAATGTTTTTTTGTTAGTCAAACAAAATCAATCAATATCCGATATTAGTTTAGCGTTATAAACCAACGATGACACTTTTGAAAATAATAAATGGGACAAACAAATAAAATGGGTACGAATAAAATAAGATAAAAATTAAAATTGACCGTTACACTTTACCCAAAAAAAAACATTATATATGTTCTAAAATAAAAACCCTAACCCTAACCCTAAACACTTTACACAAAATTCAAAAAAAAATAACAATTATACACTTCCTAAAAACCCTAACCCTAAACCTTAAACCCTAAACCCTAAACAAACCCTAAACCCTAAAGCCTAAAAAAAAATATCCTACACTTTCTAAAAAAAGAAACCCTAACACTAAAAACAAAAGTCATATCCTTAAACCCTAAACCCTAAACCCTAAAAAAGAAAAATATCCTACACTTTCTAAAAAAAGAAACCCTAACACTAAAAACAAAAATCCTAACCTTAAACCCTATACCCTAAACCCTTAAAAAGAAAATTTCCTACACTTTCTAAAAAAAAAATTCATAACACTACAAACAAAAATCCTAACCTTAAACCCTAAACCCTAAGAAACTAAAACCCTAAACCCTAAACCCTAATCCTAGATCCTTAAAAAAAAAAAAAATTCCTACATTTTCTATAACCAAACCCTAACCTTAAACCATAACGAACCCTAAATCCTAAACCCTAACAAAAAAAAATATCATACACTTTCTAAAAAAAGAAACCCTAACCATAAACCCGAACAAACCCTAACCCTAACCCTAACAAACCCTAACCCTAAACCCTACAAAAAAAAAAAAAACCTAAACCCTCCTAAACCCTAACAAACCCTAACCCTAAACCCTAATCCCTTACAAACCAACCCTAAACCCTAACAAACCCTAACCCTAAACCCTAACAAACCCTAACCCTAAACCCTACAAAAAAAAAAACCTAAACCCTCCTAACCCTAAACCCTAATCCCTTACAAACCCTAACCCTAAACCCTTAAGAAAAGAAAAAAAAAAACAAAATTCTGGTTAGGCTTTTTTTTTATAAAAAACAAAAACCTAACCATAAACCCGAACAAACCCTAACCCTAAACCCTAACAAACCCTAACCCTAAACCCTACAAAAAAAAAAAACCTAAACCCTCCTAAACCCTAACAAACCTAACCCTAAACCCTAATCCCTTACAAACCCTAACCCTAAACCCTTAAGAAAAGAAAAGAGAAAAACAAAATCCTACACTTTTTTTTTTAAAAAAAAAAGCCTAACCATAAACCCTAACAAACCCTAACCCTAAGCCCTAAACCCTTACAAACCCTAACCCTAAACCCTAACAAACCCTAACCCTAAACCCTACAAAAAAAAAAAAAACCTAAACCCTCCTAAACCCTAACAAACCCTAACCCTAAACCCTAATCCCTTACAAACCCTAACCCTAAACCCTTAAGAAAAGAAAAGAGAAAAACAAAATCCTACACTTTTTTTTTTTTAAAAAAAAAGCCTAACCATAAACCCTAACAAACCCTAACCCTAAACCCTAAACCCTTACAAACCCTAACCCTAAACCCTTTCAAACCCTAACCCTAAACCCTTTAGAAAAGGAAAAAAACAAAACCCTACACTTTTTTTTTTTTTTAAAAAAAAGCCTAACCATAAACCCTAACAAACCCTAACCCTAAACCCTAAACCCTTACAAACCCTAACCCTAAACCCTTACAAACCCTAACCCTAAACCCTTTAGAAAAGGAAAAAAACAAAACCCTACACTTTTTTAATAAAAAAAAAAAAACCCTAACCCTAAACCCTAATAAACCATAAACCCTAAACTATAACAAAAAAAACTAAAACCCTAAACTCTAACCATAAACCCTTTAAAAGGGAAATAAATTCGTACACCCCATGTTGCGTGACATGCTCAACTTTTTTACACGTTTATTTGTTTGACGTATGATTTGTCTTGTCCTCTTAACCCTATACAGAGGAATATGGACAAGTCTTGGATGTCAGCACCTAGGGGTACGACAACGTATAACGACGGGTGTAGGGCGTTTGTGACATTTGCCGTTCGTAACTGTACGGCCGGCGATGGAAAAATCTACTGCCCATGCAAGTATTGTCGAAATAACCAGCGTCACACTCCTGAGTACGTTCTTGCCCACCTGACTGGAGGTCGGGGGATGAATCCGGGATACAATTTGTGGTATATGCACGGTGAGACTACGACTGGTTCCGCTATTCCTAGTCAGTGTTCGAGTCATCACAGTGGCACGGAGGCCGCTGACCGTAGCACTGAACATGGTGATCATGTCACAGAACAGGAGGGTGTCGCCGTGGAACAGGATGATAACATGCACGCCATGTTGCGTGACGCCTTCGGCGTGCACGATGTTCCTGAAGGGGTCAGTACTCTTCCGCAACAAGTTGATGAAGATACCTCGTGCGGGGACGCATTGAAGTACCAAGAGCTGTTAAAGACTGCCGAGAAGCCCCTTCACCCTGGTACGAAGCACAGTAAATTGAGTGCTACTGTACACATGTACAACTTGAAGTGCGTTGGAGGTATTAGTAACAAGATATTTTCAGACATTCTCGAATTCATCAATCAGTTGTTGCCTCCCTGCGATGAGGCATTGCCAGATAACACGTATGAGGCGAAAAAGTTCCTAAGTGGCATGGGTCTGGGGTATGAGAAGATTCCGGCGTGCCGTAATGACTGTATGTTATTCTGGAAAGACAATAAAGAATTAGATTCATGTACCGTATGTGGAGAGTCTAAGTGGAGGGCTGATACACATGTAGATGATGATGGTGAGATCATATCAGCGAGAAAAAAACGCCCGGTGAAGATCTTGAGGTGGTTTCCACTCATCCCACGGTTGCAGAGGTTATTCATGTCTGAGCATACTGCGCCCCATATGAGATGGCATGCAGAAGGCCGCACTAGGGATGGCGTATTGAGGCACCCGGTCGACGGTGAGGCATGGAGATCGTTTGACATTTTACACCCAGATTTTATGGCAGAGAGTAGGAACGTCCGGCTTGGTTTGACAGCAGATGGATTTAATCCATTTGGGAACATGAGCACATCCCACAGCACATGGCCCGTAATGCTTGTGCCGTACAATTTGCCACCTTGGATGTGCATGAAACAGTCGTCCTTCATCCTTTCCATGGTTATCCCTGGACCGAGCTCACCAGGTATGGATATTGATGTTTACCTTCAGCCATTGATTGATGAGTTGCTGGAACTGTGGAATGTAGGGGTACGAACATTCGATGCTTCAAAGAAGGAAAATTTTATTATGCGATCTCAGTTGATGTGGACGATAAACGACTTGCCAGCGTATGCAGATTTATCTGGTTGGCCTAACAGGGGTGCGAAGGCATGTCCTTGCTGTATGCAATCGACGCGTTCTATACGCTTAAAGAACGGATGCAAATTTTGCTATATGGGGCACAGGAGATATCTGCCGCCTGAACATCTGTGGCGGCTTAACAGGAGGACATTTGACGGTACTGAAGAATTTGACAGCGCCCCGATTGTGCCATGCGGATACGAGGTTCTCCAACAGTTGGACGGAGTTGCGTTTGGGGATGAGACCGCGGGTAAGAAGAAGAAACGGAAGAAGCGGAAGAAGGGTGCAGGGAGTTCCGATGTTATATGGAAGAAGAAAAGTATATTTTTCAGATTGCCGTATTGGGAAGACAATTTGCTTCGGCACAATCTTGATGTTATGCACATAGAGAAAAATGTCATGGACAATATACTTGGCACTATTTTGGATATAAAAGGGAAAACGAAGGACAACTTGGCAGCTCAGCTGGACTTGCAGGAAATGGGGTTGAGACCTAAGTTGCATCCGTTCACGGCCGCCAATGGTAAAACGTATATTCCCGCTGCCTGTCACACCATGACTAGAGAGGACAAAGAAAGTTTTCTGAAGGTTCTTCGAAATGTGAGGGTCCCGGACGGATACGCCTCGAACATTTCACGATGTGTTCGGCTGAAGGACCGTACAATTTCCGGGTTGAAGAGCCACGATAGCCACATACTGATGCAACAGCTTCTTCCAATTGCACTGCGTAAGTCATTGCCTGATAAAGTTGTTAGACCTCTTGTGGAGATTTCGGCATTTTTTAGAGGCATATGCTCAACAAAGCTATCACAAGAAGATATGGACCGACTGCAGGGTGACGTCTGTATCACTTTGTGCAAACTAGAACAGATATTCCCTCCAGGGTTTTTTACGAGCATGGTCCACTTGGTCGTGCATCTTGTGCGCGAGTGTAGACTCGGCGGACCCGTGCAGTATAGATGGATGTACCCGGCAGAGAGGTAAAATTCGGCGTAATATGTAAATATATAATTTGATTTAAATGTAACCATAATTGACGACAATTAAATTGTCGTGTATGTGTGTACACCAGGAGTCTGGGGCATTTCAAGTCTACTGTGCGCAATAAAGCGGCTCCTGAGGGGTGCATTGCGGAGGGGTACATAGCGACCGAGCTGGTAACGTTCTGTTCAAGGTATCTGAATAACGCACCAACATTCCACAACAGACCTCAGAGGAATCCTGATGGATCCAAGGGGGCGGGCACGCGTGTTACCCTGAACCGGTTGATAATGCACCAGATTCATCGTTATATTGTGTTCAACTCTGAAGAGTTTCACAATTTGCGGACGTAAGTAGTGTTTATATATTTAACAGAATTCGAATAACGCAATTAATTGATTTTACTACATAATTGTATACGCTGAATGTAGGATGCACAAAGACGCGCTTAGGCGATCATGCACTAGAGGTCGCATTACGGAGGCTCTTATTGAAGCAGAACATCATGAGCAGTTCTGCGAATGGTACCCTGCATATGTAAGGAAATAGTTGTAATTTTTAAGTTGGATAAATTTATGCGGGTTCAATATAATTACCCAATACACGTGTTTAATATTTGTAATTATAACATAGGTCGATGGCCTTGACGATCAACGTAGGGAGGAATTGGGCCACAACTTGGTTATGCGTTGTAGAGGGCTGAAGGAGACAGCGGTCAAGTACAACAGGTACGTGGTAAATGGGAAATTGTTTCGCACGCTTGCCCATGATGTGGGAAGGAGGACTCAGAACAGCGGCGTATGTGTTCCTACCGTTGAAGGCGAAACGTACTACGGGCAGTTAACCGATATAGTTGAGGTCGAGTACTATGACAGGACTACGTACGTCCTATTTAAGTGCAATTGGGCAGACCCCACGATGGAAAGAGGATTCACAATAGACGAGTATGGCCTAGTGTTTGTCAACTTCAATCACCTCGTCCACAGGGGAGAACTGATTCAGGACGAGCCGTACGTGCTTACATCTCAGGTGGATCAAGTATTCTACGTCGAAGATGGAAGGAACCCAAATTGGGTTTGTGCGGTTAGGACCAAACCGCGCAACGTGTACGACGTTGGCCAGGGGGATGGGAGTAATGAGGATGGTACAACCTACCTTGAATGCGTACCGCTCGTACTAGCCACTGATGACCTACCCGATACGAATGATGAATTCGAGTACGACAGGCCTGACATTGATCCGATTGAAGCTCCCGTGATACAATGATTGATGTATTTCTTGTGAGTGTAATTAGCTTGAACTCAACACACTTGACTGATATATATATTGTTTGTACAATTCGCTTGAACTGAATACGAATTTCTATTATTTGCATAAATTTCGTTGTATAATTTGCATATTCATTAAAAATATATTACAAAAAATATTCTAATTAATTTGTCTACATTTGTTCGCAGGTATTGATGGACCAGGGACGCCATCCTTATGCATATCGGGCACCTCGCCCACCCGTGCCCCCCATGACCACGCCCACTGATTCGACGCCAGTATATTCTGCGGCGTGGCCACACCACCCAGACGGGGCTTATAGACCATTGTTGCCGGGTATGGTGGTCGTGCCCACGTCCGATCACGGGCAGACCAGCACAGCTGGACCTTGCAGCTCTCCATTGTCGGAGCTGCCGACATTATCTCAGATAGGGTTCACCCAACCGGGTAACGCCTATCGATGGTGGGTGCAAGAGGGGGTGGGGTCACAGGGTTATGCGCCGTACTTTCCGTATACGTATAGTCGACCTATGACGTGTAACCCTGATAGTGAGACGCAGGATTGTGGATTTCCACTGTCACAGACCGGGGAGATGCAGATGCCGGCTGTGGGGTTGGGACAGATACCGGCACAGGCGGCGATGCAGAGGCAGATTTTGGGGCCGAGACAGATGCCAGCATCGGGGGCGAGTCAGGGCCCGGGGCATGTAGAGAGGCAGATGCCGTTACCTGGTGAGAGCCAGATGCCGCTTTCCGGTGAGAGTCAGATGCCGCTTTCCGGTGAGAGTCAGATGCCAGATGTGGGGGGGAGCCAGACTACCCATGAGGAGGACGTTGCGATGTTGGGTACCGATCAGTTGGCCCCCGGTAGCCCCAGGGTATGGATTCAGATGATGATCAGCATCCTCCACCAGCCGGAGAGGTTGGCGAGGAGGTTGCAGGCGACCCAGCGACGCAGCACATAGGGACTGGGCAGATTATGTTGATGGGTAAGTACATATGTAGACATCCTTAAAACTCATATTATGTTACCAAAATATTTTTTTTGGTTTGGAAAAAAATAACTATTTGATTACATTTTGTTTATATATGTGTGTGTGTGTGTTATTTAGTGTTAACCAATTAAATTAATGTTGAATATATTTTTTCATTAGGGTACAACCCAGACGGGACCATTTATTATGAGGTGATTGACGACCCAGCGAGAAACTGGGTGCTCCCGAGGGGGAAGAAGGTTGTATTGCAGTACAATGCTGCTATACAACCTGTAGGACGAGCCTGCAATCGTTTTCGGCGGGAAGTGGGCAAGATGATCAGGAGTGGGTCCTACATACACATGCGGGACGAATGGGCGAGGGTAAATAGACAGATTAAGCAGGCAATGTGGAACGCACTGATGGTATGTTTATGAATATAATTTACTTATTTATTTGAATTAAACTTGAGCTTAATGTTTAGGTTGAAGTTTTTAAACCTATAATGCTTTGATTGAAATGTGCAGGAGGAGTTCTATCTACCTGTATCAGTTGACATGCGCAGGGCACAACAGGAGGCGTGGAATGATATTGGACGTAAGCACCGCTCGTGGAAGTCGAGGTTCAAAACCCAACTACGAATTGGAGACGGTGACACGCCCGAGAGTATCCGTGCGAGAATGCTGGAGAAATTTTTTGAGCAGTATGATGCAGAAGATGTAGAATTCCTGCTGAGAGATTGGTGCAGAGAGCATAAAATCGTATGTAGGCCAAAAAATTGTCAACTATTTTTTAATAACAGTTCATTTAATTTTAGTTTTAATTTAAGTGTGTCAATTGTTACATGTTTATTTTCATGTTCAATGCGTAGGCAACCTCTGAACGGATGAAGAGGTTGCGGGAGCGGAATGACCTACCCCATTGTGCGGGATCTAAAAGTTATGCCAGATTTAATCACGAGGAGGTAATTAAATATATATGTTTATGTTTTTAATATTTGTTGGTAATTGTTTTTCTTTTTCTTTTTCTTTAAACTATTTTTATCGCTATCTGTTTGTTATATATGTCAACTGCATGACGACAGACATGTACATCTGGCACGCCCCCCACTCGCGCCGCGTCGTTCGTGAAGACCCACACAAGGAAGGACGGCACTTTCGTGAACGACCGTACACGGGTCTTATGCGTATGCTACTGATTTAGTTTACTAATATTTTTAAATTATGTGTGATATGTCATTATTCAATATATGACTTTTTCATGTTGACGACGTACAGGAGAGGATGACGCAGAGTTTAGCCAGTGATCCAGCCGCCACGCAAAGCGTCTCCGCAGACACGGTGCGTTGGGCACCGAACGACGCTTACGAACAGGCGATTGGGAGGCCTGAGTATGCAGGGAGGGTTCGGCAGGTTGGGCCGAACGTCACACCTGTTCGAGGGACATGTTTTTCATATAGGCCTCGGTCACAGGGGGGACCATCTCAGGGGACGTCTCGGGATTGGGCCGAACAGTCTCGGAAGATGGAAGAGATGCAAGCGGAGCTACTTGCTGAGCGAGCGAGGAATGACCGGTTGGAGCAGCGCGTGCAACAGTTCGACGGCATAGAGCAGCGCTTGCGAGAGATGGAGGTCTTCATGTCCTCCATGGCAGTACCAGCACCATGTGTTGGTAATCAGTCTTCTCCTGCACACGTAGGTAGTACGTCGTCCGTTGGTAGTGCATCTGCAGGTATGATTTATATTGTGTATAGGACAAAATTAATTTCAATTTGTTTTCATTACCCCTTTAATTTTGCAAGTAATATTATATACTTTAATTGTCTATATTATTTGCAGGTAATTCGACAACGGTTGGTACGTTGTCGCCTGTTGGACGACAGCTGAGCCAGCACTCCACTGTCGCTACACCTTCGCCCGCTACACCATTCATTGCGCAGCAATCGCCGGTGGGCAAGAACACGCCTGGGACGGTACCTCGTGATTTGCAGAGACGCCTTTCAGATTTGTAAATATTTTGTGTAATTATTTTTTGTTCGTAAATATTTGTTTGTTAACGAATATGTTATTAATTATTTGTTTGTGTAGTATGATTTCGTGTCGGTTTTGGGTAAAATAAATGCTGCGTTATTTGTGGTCGAAAATTACAAAATTTGAAAAATTCAAAAAAAAATTTAATTAACCCAAATAAATTTTATAAAACAATAAAAAAATTATTTAAAAAAAAAAAAAAACTAAATTCAGTTTTTTATTTAATTAAAATTTTTATTTAATTTTTTAATTGTATTTTTAATTTAATTAAAAATACAATTAAATAATTAAATAAAAATTTTAATTAAATAAAAAACTGAATTTAGTTTTTTTTTAATTAAAAACATTTTGACACGCGTATCGTAATACACGTGTCAAAAAAAGTTTGACACGTGTATTACGATACGCGTGTCAAACTGTGCAGTTTGTAACATGCACATTTGACACGCGTAATACGCGTGTCAAACTACACGTGTCTAAATGTTTGACACGTGTACGACACTGTACACGTGTCAAACTGCACGTGGCTATTTCATGCGATTTTTGTAGTGTTCGGAGTAGGTGACCTTCAAAGCGATTTCCACTTAAAAGAACTTGCACCAAGCGAGGATTATCATACAACCACTTTGGAATATTACCAGACAAGTTATTGTTTCGAATATCTAGGATTAGCAGAGAGGGGCTGTTTGATATTGCGGGTGAGATCATTCCTTGAAATTGATTGCCGCCGAGTTGCAAGCACTCCAAGCTTGTCATGTTGGCGTCCCTTGGGAGCATTTCTCCTTCCAATGTATTGTTTGATAGATTTAGATATACCAGTAGGGTGCCATTTCTAGTCAAACTTTGCGGTATAGTCTCTGAGAGCTTGTTATTAGAAAGGTCTAATGCTTCAAAAGATAGATTACCAAAAGACCAAGGAATGATGCCCTCTAATGCATTTAAGGACATGTCAACATGGGATAAGTCTGGAAGAAGATGTCCAATATTTTTGGGAAGAGAACCTTTGACATTATTATCTGACATGTCGAAGAATCGAAGTGATGAAGTTCGATTAGCAAAGCAACCAAGAAAAAGTGAACCATCAATTTTGTTACTTCTCAACGATAAACCTGTGATACTCATGTTGAATAGCAACTGACATGGTATGCTTCCATGTATTAAGTTGTGAGACAAGTCTAGCGATTCCAAGGCAACTTGGGTGGTGATAAAGCTTGGGAGAACGTGACCATTCTTTTTGTTGAGGCTACAATTCGCCAAGTTCAGAGAATTTAGCTGAAAGGTTGGAACCCATGAGGGAGATTCAGTTTCAATTTCCAAATTGCAGTTGCTTGAAAGATCAAGGTACATGAGACTTGAAGCATTGGCAAAAGTAGAAAATGATAAAACCCCATCTAGTTGATTGGCCGAAACATAAAACGACAGAATCTTGCTTTGATTGGAGAATATTGATGAAGGTAGATTACCATGAAAGCGATTACTCGAAAGATCAAGGTTTTGGAGACTTGAAGCAAATATTGATAGAGGTAGATTACCATAAAAGCGATTACCCGAAAGATCAAGGTGTTGAAGACTTGAAGCATTGGCAAAAGTAGAAAATGATAAAACCCCATCTAATTGATTGGCCGAAATATCGAAATCCTCAATCTTGCTTTGGTTGGCGAATATTTTTGGAGGTAGATTACCATGAAGACGATTATTTGATAGAGAAAGTCTTTCAAGGTTTCCAATCATCCCAAGACAAGAGGGAATAACGCCTTCCAGTCTATTATCCGTAAAATCCAAAAACTTTAGATATTTTAATTGCGTCAATTCGCAAAAAGCTGCACCAAAGTGATTGAGTGTGAAGACTGACTTCCAATGTAGGATATTATGTATATGCTTAGAAGGCATCAAAATAATGTACAACCTAATATTGAGGTTAGAAAATATTACGACTAATTATGAATTATGTGAAACTCTGAAGGTAGGATTCTTTACAAGATCTCAAGGTATGAATTGAGAGTCATTTAGAATTTCAGGAATCAGCTAAAATGAATTGAGCAAATAAAATTAAATGAAGCTGGACAAATTATTATGGGATTAGAAAAGAGAAAAGACGAAAGTAAAGAGTTCTCACGTACCTTCAAGCCTTCCTCCAATATGCATGCCACTCAGTTTTAGAAATTCAAGTTCATCAAATAAGGTAAACAAGGTTACATTTGGATACCATGTACCTATTGATAAAGTGTAGGAGTTCTCTCCCAAATAGTATCTCCCTTCCAAATATATTGTGCGAACTGGTCCAGTAATACCATCACTACAAGTAATTGGGAACGCTTCACAACAATCCCTTCCGTCCCAATCCCGAAGAAAAAAAACATTTGTGGCGTTTCTGATCTCCAAGAGAGCTCTCGTCTGTTCTTTGGTGGGATCTGGCTTGTGTGCTGTAATAAAAACTACAGCACACATGCTGTAAAAAAATCAACGGTTCAGATTTGATCAAACATTTTTTAAACAAAACGTTGTCATCTCTTTCAATGACAATGTTTAAAGAAAACGTTTGTGATGGATGCCGTTTAAGGAAAGACCTATGCGCCTCAACACTCTCTTCCTTTCCAGATCTTAATCGCCCAAATCACTCTCCAATCTTTCCCCTGAGAAATCAGCCTCCAAGCATTACCATAATCATAACTTACAAACGGACGTTGTTAGGTGCCGCGATGATGAACCATGTATACATGCCTTTACGGGTTGATTTATAGCAAAGCAGAAATTGGAGACGAAATCAAGAACAACTTGTCTAATATCTCTCAGCACCTTGTGCTCGAAAATTCCAAGGGTTAAAACTTAAAATATCCAAGGTCGAGGCATGAAAATAGAGGAGGCTATTGCTCAAAATATAAGGCGGGAGTTTTGATCCAGAATTTTGGCTAAGGGGCAATTCAAAGTTTCAACTGTCAATTTGGTGCTTTGTGATGGATGGAATCTATCAAGGAAAATCTTAATGTAGTTGGTTCTTTCTTTTTGTTTTTGTTTTTGTTTTTGTTTTTTGTATTTGTATTTGTGTTGATTGGGCGGTAAAGTGGAGGGTTAGTCTTCTATTATGCAGATTGTTGTCTTGTAGGGTTGTTTTGCCCTGTTTGAGTTTTTTTATTTTTGGTGCTCATCTGCTGTTGCAGATGTCGTTCAAGTGGTCTGGAGGGTTGTAAATTTTGTGTGCTGTTATAAGAGTTTCTTCATTCATCTAAAAAGAAAAATGGGTTTCTAGCATGAGTTTCACGGAATACAACTTGGTGGTGGCTAAGAATGGAAACACGAGTTGAACTTCAATCTTTTGATCGTTCTTGTTCACAGCCCACGCAGAGCAGCAGTTCATCGTTCCCCCCTACCCCTTAAACGACGTTAATCATAAACGTTTACTTTCAGATGTCCTTGAAAAGAGAGAACGTTGGGTTTAAATTTTTTTTTGATTAAATCTCAACCCCTCATTGTTTTTACAGCACATGTGTGCTGTAGTTTTTACTACAGCACACAAGCCTGATCCTCTTTGGTGCATCCAGCTTTAACACAAGCTAAAGGAGATAAAGTGATGATAGCCAAAACCCAAGCAAAAATGACATTTTTAGCAAAACAAGTAGTCTCCATTTCTCAAGAGATTCCGATGGATGCAACTACAGAAACTGCCTTTATATATATATAAAATGCAATACTGTTGGCAAGTCTTGAAATATTAACCCACGCGCGCATTTTTGTGGAGAGCAGTAATGTGTATTGGAAATTGCTTGGAAATTACTACATGTATGACCGAAAATGCAGCTGCTTTTTGAACTTTGAAATTATGACCCAAGACTCCAAACCAAGAAGCACGTATGTGTCTATGAAATTTATATATCTATCACATCCAATTGATCAAAGGTATAGAGGCCAGTATGTGTGTATGAAGGCAAATTTCTTCTCAATTCCCATTATCCATCTTCCTGTACGTTGACGTCAAAGCTCACATCATTTCAAGACTTGAAACCAATGGTCGTCGTCGGGACTCGGATAGTGGGGACACTCTTTTCATGATTCCCGTGATTTATGCCTAGCAATAAATTATGGATGGGTTTTGTTCATAATTTCCAAAATTGTTACATTCTTTTTTTTACTTGAATGGGTGGAATTATGGATGGGTTTTGTTCATAATTTCCTAAAGTTAATTCTATGCATAGCTATTTTATGCAATACTACTGTTAATGTTATATCATGCAATATATATATATATATATATATATTGGATGAATATTGTTTATACAAATTAGTAACATTATTTCAAGGATTGATATTATTTCCCATGCAAAGTTATTACATACTAACAGTACATTATTATACAATGGAAAAGCAAAAAAGGGAAGGTAATGTTTAAAAGCATGTTTTAAACGTTAAAATTAAACTATGAAAAACAAACATATCTCAATAACACAATTTGATATCAATTAAACGGTAAAACTATATATATATTTCTTTCAAAGTAAGTATGAAACACAATTCAGTAAATTAAAGAGATGATCTAAATTATATTTAGGGATCTTAAAAATGGGATGGAAATCATTCAAGGCTAAAAAGGTATCAATAATACATTTTTTAAACAGAAAATTTAATTAAAAATTCAGGTATTCACTAAATCTGACTAAATTGAGAAATCATATCAACAAAAGAGGTAAGGGATCAAAATAATGTTTAGGAAGAACTTCACTTAAGGGTACCAAACTTTCATCATTTTTAAAAGAAGATACCTAAATTTCAAAACGTTTCAATTTAAGGTATCTATTTTTCGAAAAGTCTCAATCAAGGAATGTGTCATTGATAAGAAAACCAAACCTGATTATTTTGCTGCATTGTCATATCAATTAACAAAACAATAGAAACAGAGAAATCGCAAAATAGTTGATGCCCTGTTTACATCTTATTTATGATTAGTTTATCCCATATCAGGAGGTTGGATCTATAGTACCCCTATTATGAGGGTGCGGACATTTGCGCAAGGGCATGTACTCATGCATGACAAAAACTGTTTTTCAAGACTCTGAATGGGATTCATGATCCTGTTGCATTACCATGTACTTATTGATCGATATCTTCAAATTCACACTGATAGTAATGAGACGATTACTACTGAAACAGCATTACGACTGTCAAAATAATCTCTTTGACATGTACAATACGGCGGCTACCGACCGAATCTGAATCCTCTACAATTCATTGTCTGTCCAAAGAGGAGGGGCAACAAAAATTGTAGAGGAGCCCGAGTGGGCCAATTCCGGTCTTAATTATCAAATATCAGTTGATCGAACGGAACATTTGATTGGTTAATGGCTCCTTTGAGTTTATGATTTTCTTTAGGGAAAATATATTGTTGGCAAGTCTTGAATAATCCAAGCGCAGTGTGTGTATTGGAAATAGCTTCAAAATTACAACTACTTTAATTATGACCCAAGACCCCAAACCAAGAAGCACGTAAAAGTTTTAGCCAAAACTAGTATGTTTAAATGTTTAAGTGGGGGAAGTACTATTGTACTAGTAATAATTAGGGTCTATTTAGATTTAAGATTTTAAAAAGTGCGATTTAAAATAACAATTTTAAAATGTAAAATTTGAAAAAATGATTTTTAAAAACGCAGTTAAGCATTTGACAAAATTATAATTTAACCTTTAAAATCGCAAATTATAGCTTTTAAAATTTTGCGTTTTTAAAAAAACATCATCTTACTTGCGATTTGAAAAGACAAATTTTCTGAATTTTGGGTAAATTAATTAAGCTTGGGCGTGCTTCATGGTTTGAAAAAATAAAATAAAATGGAGGCTTACTTAATTGTGAGTGCTCAAATAAAAAAGGTGATACGATTAGCTTCCATTGGATTCTATTATCTGCATTAACTTTAGTTAGCTATACATAATTCGAGCATTTTTATTTTCTTTTCTTTTCTTTTTTTCTTTTTTGGAAATTGTAATTGCTTTTTAAACCTGAAATTATGCCTCAAGACCCAATTTCACAATTGGCAATTAAGTTTTTTTTTTTTTTTTTTTTTTTTTTTTTTTTTTTTTTAACATGTCCACATAAGAGGGGGAAGGAAAATTCGAACTAGTGACCTCCACTACAGGAGCCGTAAACTCTAGCCGATTGACCTACCTCTTGGAGACAAAAGTCTCCATTTTGTGCAAATCAAGAAGCACTTAAGGTATTATTCAAAAGTAGTTCATATATATATATATTTGTCCAGGTGGGGGAAGCACTAACACTCACCAAATCCAATTAGAAAATTTGTCCAAAGTAGTTCATATTAAAATTGCATAGTCGTCTAATCCCTTTTCATGACTCCTGTCCACTACGTTGTTCCGTCCCAAGCCTTTCCAAACAAGGCCAATAATTCTTTCGATGTTTTTTCTCCATAATTCAGATTAATTATTATATGCACGAAAATTTTCTCTTGGTCCTGAAAAAAAGCACTAAGGGACGCGGCCCAACTACAAAAAGTATACAAGAGCAACTCAAATTAGGGTTGATCCAATTGTGACTTTAAAAGTCATGTCACATTTGGAAGGACAAGAGGGATAGGAGTCTTGCATATAGCATTATTCATGTGTGTGTGTGTTTGAGTTTATCCAGGTTATTTTGGCTGGCTGAGACTTTTATTATTTTCAAGGATTAGGATGTAGTTTTTGTTAGATTTTCGAGGCTAGAAGAGTGTGCTTTAATTGTTGTAGCTAATTATTACTCAGCTTTGATAATTTTCAGTAGAGAAACTTATTTTCTTTCTTTTCCTCTTGCTGTATTGCCTAGAAGACCAGCCTCTTGGCAGTGATTTTGATCTTTATTGCTCTCTTTTTTATCTTGAAATATCTCTAGCACAAACAGATCTATTTTCATGGGTTTCTCCTACATCACATCCACACACACCCCTATTGAGTCTAGAATCCATGACCTCAGCGTTCACCTTATTCTTACATGAAAAAGAGATGTTATTTGGGTTAAAGCTCATTGACAACAGAAAATATGTATGTTATTTTAAGTTGTACATCTACATGTCATTAGTATCTCATTGCGTTTGACAAATATTTTACTGTTTTCCTATGTATGTATACTGCACCCTGTTCTATGTGTTGAAACATAAGTTGGCAGTTGGCCAAATCATAGTAATTTATTGATGGAGGCATTGAGCTGTTTGATTAGTAAGTCATTGGATACAGGGCTTCAAGAAGTTTCTGAGATTGTGATAACCATAATGGTGACATTGTTCCCTTTTGGAAACTTTATGAAACAGTTATTCTTGTTATTATAAGTTTTGGGCTGTGTCCAGCTTGAAGGTAGACTGGGAAAAATAATCAGGTTATTATAAGTTTTGAGCTATATCCTGCATGATGCAAATAATCAGATTTTTAATTTTTAATTTTTTTAATTTTTTAATTTTTCTTGCTAGCAGAACTCAGGTGTTTGTTGCTTCCTAGTTTGTTGGTTTATGAATCTCTGTTACAAGAAGTTGCATTGGTTTGTGTCATTGACATACCATTCCGAAACCCATGAATTGGACTTAGTATATTGAAATTATGATAATATTTTGAAGTATGAATATGATATGTGATTTTAGAGTGAGTATAAGTTGGAGATTTAAGTTATGCAAATTGTTTAAGAAATGACATGTAGAATTGTTTATGTTTTATAAAGAAAATATGTGTTAAAGGCATGATTCATGAAATGAAATGTATATTATTTTAAGGCATGAGGCATATGCATATGAACGCTAAACGTCCATCGAAGTGAGGTTTATAACCTACGGAAAACTATGCTTGGGGTAACACCCATGATGCTTGGGGTAACTCTCATGATGCTTGGATTAATTTCTATGATGTTCTTGGGGTAATTCCCATGATGTGTATTGCATGATCATTTATAGCATGGTTTTGATGAGTGATGTTTTTATACTATGGGTAGTTTTACTAGACGTATTAATATGCATAAGAGTCTTATATGGGGAAGAACTTATGTATATTTCTATCGGATGGTTGCATGATTTAAATGTCATTGTTTTCTATAATGAATCTTCTACATATAATCTTAGCTGCCTAGTATGTTTAAATGCTTTATAATAGTCGGTGTTTACTATATCAGTTATGGGGGTTTTTCAAACAAAAGTTTATAAAAATTGGTAGCTGTTATAGTGTACATAGGACTAAAAATGAAAAGTTAGTTGTTTGCGAAAACTCAGTGAATAGTATACTTCTAAGGTCTTAGTGCAATTATTTATGCTAAGACGGTGGACTCATAATTCTACCTATACGGATGTGGCAAACCCCCACAACTGTATAGATAATGTTTCTTTGGCTGCAGGTACTCCGATCGTAGTTGATGACATAGTAGAAGTGTACTTGAGATATTATGACCGAAGCTTGCCGCGACGATCGTAATTGCGGGACCATATGCGTCCTTTGTTTTGTGGATTTTTTATAGCTCGTGACGCCTGTGTCACTTGTTATTGTATAAAGTTATTTATGTTATGTATTTAATTTGAAGAAAGACTTAAATAGATAGATGCAATGTTGGCTCTTGTTTATGTTTAATTTATGATAGATATTTAAGTTGTGATTTATACTATTAGGTTTATGTTTTTCGCTGCATAGTAAATAGATGTTATACTCTGATTTACCAGGTACATATTATGGGGTATGTACCATATGTTTGGCTTTGCGACATATCGTCGTGCCACTGTGAACCGTTTTATTTTAAGAAATTAATGTATATGAAAATGTTTTGTATAAAATAAAAAAAAAAATGAGTCGTCACAGCATTAATTCGATCGACCGTTATACGATCAAATAATCGATCAAACTTGACATAGTGAAGGAGGTATTATTTTTTTCAAAAAAAAATTAACTATTTTTAAAAATAAAAAATAAAATTTGTTGGACTAATTTTTTTTTTCTGTAAGTTGTAAATTTTTTTAAAATTTTATTGGACGAATTTAATATTTATTTTTTACGACCGATCGTGATACAATTAGACTATTTTTTTTTTATTTTTTATTTTTTATTTTATTTTATTCATGATCAAGCGGCGACATAAAAAAGTCGCCACTATTCGCTGAGAAAAACTTGTTTGTTTAATTGTTTTTTTGTAAAAGAAAAGAAAAACTGGCCTATGCCTTTAGAGCCTGCATGCAACCTGAAATTAAAGCGGGAGACTCAAATTTTTCTGAAAAATGAAAATTTCGCACCGTTTTGATTGAAAATTTTGCCTTGAAGCCCCTCTCTCTCGTCTCTCGTCTCTCGTCTCTCTCTCTCTCTCTCTCTTGTGTTTTGTATTTCTCTGCACCATACTCCCCACGATTCACACTCCCTTAGGCTCACACGAACCCTCTCTTCAGTCTGGACTGGTACGTGCTGGAGGGGCAGATCGTCAAGCACACCATGCGGGATCTGATTCGGTCCGTCCGGGTCGTCGGGCACAAGGTTTGGGGGTTTAGTCAATGTTTTTGCTAATTGTGTATTTGTTTTGGTTTCAACATATGGAATTGGAAGCTGATTATTGGGGGATTTGGATAATTTTGAGTTGAAGGAAACATGGAATCTGTTTAGTTTCTTCTATTGATGGATTAAAGTTGATAGCTTGAGGACGGTTGATTAAGTTAATTGGGATTTGTAGTACTACAATTTGAATGCTAACTGTTGGGGAATCTGGGGTGTTTCGATGTGCAATACATTTGAAAGCTTTGTGCAACACTTTTTTGGGAGTTTTTCCTTAAACTAAAGATGGCATCCAAAGAAGCTTTTAGAATATTGCATCTGATAGTTGTCTAAATCTCATTACATATTTTTTGAAATTCTTTTTTGAACTCTATCTTATAAAAAAGAATTTTTTTTGTTCAAACTCTTCATGCCCAAGCATTCGCATCTGTAAGAATTCAGTTTTTTCGGTTTTTTTTTTTTTCCTGGGTGTATTGGTGTTGATTGTGAAAATTTGATGGTGGGTGAAGTTTTTCTTTTGTTTGCTGGCTTTTTGGAATTTGAGTTTCTATTCGTGGATTATAGTTGATTAGCGAGGGCTTTTGATTTCAGTTTTGGATTTGGTCGCTAATTTGGGAATTAATCATTGGCTGGGTGGGTTTGGGGATAGAGTTCCCATCTTTGAGTGTTGGTGCTGGTTTGGTTAGTTTTGATTTGTTAGTTTTTTTTTTTGGGTATATGGAAGCTGTGTGACTATCATGATAATGTACGTTTATAGGGAAGGTCTGTTGTGATTGAATCTTCAAGCATATTTTCTATATTCACGCAGAAATTATATGTAGGAATAAAAATATCAGAATTGGAAAAGATATTCAGGTCTTCTGATTGAATATTTGCTAATTAGTTATTGTCGCTTGGGAATCTTGTCTTGGTTCCTTGAAATACTTGTATATTTCCTAGGTGTTCGTTAATTAGTTGTGATGAATTATCCTTTATCCCTATTGTGATTCAAATGAAGGTTTTCTCAATGAATTTATTTATTAAATAATTGGAGTTCCTCTATGCAGGATTTAATGTGGAGACGGTGGAATATATAAAAACATCAGCTTCACTGTTTGGGATGTTAGGGGTCAGGACAAGGTACATGTCTTTGTTTGTGTCTGTAAAAAGGTTGTTTACAGTTATCTGTGGAAAATTTGGAAATATATGTCTGTATGCTGCATGGAGTCAAAATTCCTAGAAATGATGTCCCAAATATATTGAAAATGCTTGAAACAGCAAGGTGAACTTATCCATGACTAGAGTCAACTTATGTGTTCAAATTTCAGTTTCTTCCTTCTTTGGTTGTGTGAATTTATGTCTTCTAAAGTTTGGCAAGGAGGTACTCGGTCATGCTTCTAAGGTTGTAAAGACCAAGAAAATAAATAGGGGTTTAGCAATTAATAAATTGTGTTTATTAAATAGATGGGACAAATAATTATATTCTAGATAGTAATATTTATATTATGGAGATATAATATAATGGAGCTAAAATAGAATAATAATAATAATAATGGGTTTATTTTGTTTAACTAAAAATAAGCTCATCTAGTGTTGTAAAATCACACTTGATGATTTAATTAAGAAAAGTGAAGAGACAAATGTAGAATATTATTAATAGGTCGATTGCAATTAAATAATGATAGGTGGAATTGGGGTGATAAATAATATAAGATAGTTTCATTTATTTTGTGGGCTTGTATGTTTTAGAAATGGTAGCCCATGGGTAAAAATGGGGGATTAAAATACCATCTTGGCCCATGTGAAAATTGACAAGTTTTAGCCCCACTTTATTCTCATTTCTACTTAAGCTTGAGGGGTATCTTGGTAATCACATAACCTTGGCTCTTCTTTTCCTTAGTTCACGCATCCCTCTCCTATTTTTCCCCACTTGTTGACTTTTCTCACTTAGGATAGGGCCCACACTTATTTCTTTTCTTTTTGGTTTCACATGGCTCACTCTTCTTACTTAGACGTGATTCCCATCAATAAACAATGAGAAACACACACAAGCAGCACACTTCTCTCCTTCAGATTTTTCTTTTCTTTTCTTCCTTTTTCTCCTCTTTGTTCTCCCGCACAGATCAGCCCTTCCCCTTTCTTTCTTTTCCCTTCTTTCTTCTTTCTCTCCTCGTGCGTTACCATTCCTCTTCTCTTTGGCTTAGTTGGTGAACACCCGAGTGGGACCCGACTAGTGGGTCAACAACGGTAGAACCAGACGACGTCGGCGGGGCTGAGGTCGCGACTTCCGGTGTGTCGTCACCGGTGAACCTTGGAGACACGATCTCCGGCGATGTGAAGTGATTTCCAACGAAAATCGGTGGGGATTTCCAGATTTAGGGGGCTTAGAATTCCAGATTTATGGGTAAGGTTTCCTCTTCTTTCTTGTCTTTGATTCCACCTCCATTTCCCTTATTTTTATATAAACTGGATGGGTTTCCTTTTGGGTTGATATCTTAGAGTTTTATGGTTTATTGATTGTGCTTGTAAATTAGGGTTTATGCTAAGCAAAAATAGTTTGATTTGGGGTTTTGGTTTGAGATGAAAACCTAGGGTTTTATTGTGATTTTGGAGAGGATGGTTGAATATATGTATGTGGAATTATGGAGTATTGGTTGTGTTAATGGATGGTTTTGGTGGTAGTTTAGAGGGGTGTTTTGTTTGGTGAAATCCAAATCTGATTTTGGGTTGATGATTTTGATGAAGGAGTTCTTGATGTTTATAATTTAAAGATTGTGTTAAATGAGGATGAAAGTTTGTTTAGGTGTTATATGGAGATTAATTTTTAAGAGACTTTGTTGAGGATTATCGAATGAGTAACCTTGGAGTTGGTTTTATGGATTTGATGGGTGAGTTCTTAGTTTTTATTTGTATTATTTTGATGGGTTTTGATAGGAATCCGTTGATTAAGTTTAGGTCTTGGTGGTTATTTGTTAGAGAATGAGTTTAATACTTATAGTAGCTTATGTTAGTTAAAGTCTTGATTTGGGTAATTGTTGACATTGATGTTTAATGGTTGAATTTATTTAGATTGGTTAAGTTGGTTGTTAGAGAAGAGTTAAAGTTTTAATGTTGAAGTTAGTGTATATAGGTCTTTGTTATAGGACTAACTATGGATAGAAGTTAAAATTGGATTACATGATATTGGTAAGGCCGAATGAGATGAGGGCTAAAATCAAATACATAGATTCACATAAATTGCAATAAGGGTTATTAAGATAACATGTTAAATAAGATTGGGCTATATAGTTTAAGTACTCAAGTATTTATGTAATGAAAGAATAAGAGTTTCATAGATAACTAGTAATTAGCAAGGATCAAGTGTTAAGTGTAATGCTTAGATGAGAATGCTTTAAAATGGTAAATTATCCAAATAGCCTTAAGACAATAAATATAAAATAGTGACATTATAGAAATACATGAATAGGCTCCAAAGTCTAGTGGTAATATAATTAGGTGATTAATGTAATTACCTATGCAATATAAAATACCTAAGTGCGTTATGAGGTTATGCTTAGCTTGATATATATATATATGGACCGAATGCACTTAGCTTAAATGGATAAACAAACCATAAGCTTAATGTCTAATAATAATAGTAAGGTAACTTGGTATCCAATTTACTTATCTATGTACACTAAGTAATTTAGTGTATTAATGGACTAGGTTTAAGTATTGTATATATATATGTATATATGTATATATACATATGCATGCATACATGTTAAATATATATTGTTAACTTAGTAAATAAGCAACAAATCATTAATGGATTCACAATGGTAATGTGATGTAATAATAATATGTAGGCAAATAAAATAGTAAATACATCTCCTAATTAATAAGTAAGATATAATAAGAACCTATAACCAATGATTAGCCTAATAATAGTTTAGGATACCTAGCTAGCTTTAGAAGCGAGTGATGTGACGTGTGAGCACGCGGGTAGCGAGGATGTCATAGAGTATGTGATTCAATAGCATAATCTAATGCTACCAATGTTTGCAGGATCATGTTCGGATTGGAGACTTTAATTGGTTCTCCAATGTCTAGAGTCCAAGGAGTGTTCGAGTTGGAGTCTAATGCAGCCAAGGTGGGTATTCCACTCACTGAGAAAGTATATATTTTTAAATGTATTGGATTGATAAAAATATATATATTGTTTATGAAACCGAACCAACCATATGATGAAATGTATATGCTTTGAGATGATTTGTTTAGTTTCGATTATGTTTAAACTATATCAATGATGTTAAAGAGATAGTGTATGAGTGAAAAGTATTGAATAGATTTAAAGTGTTAAGTTCTGCGGTTGAGATTTAAATTATGCAAATTGTTTGAGAACATGTAATGTTGAAACTGCGTAGATTTGATAAAGAAATTAAGTTTTGAATGATTTCAAAGTGTTGGGTAAAATGATGGATTTGTTTAGTATTAAAAGAACGTGATTTAACAACTGCGTGATTTGAGCATGATACAGTAGTGAAATATATACTGGTCAAGCACGGAACATTGAGCATGTAGTATAGAGCATACATCAACAGTAGTACAGCAGTAAAGGAACAGGATACACAGTAAAACAGCAGTTATCAGCATCGTGGGGGACCGAAGCCCTAGTAGACCCAGTCATGCATATCATGTATAGCATTGTTTAATGAGTGATGTTTTTATGTTATGAGTAGATTTTACTAGACGTGTTGGTATGCATAAGTGTCTTAAATGAAAAGCGCTTATGTATATTTCTATCGGATAGTCATGTGTTAAGGTCATACATTGAACTTGAAAGTACATGGATACATGATTGCCCGAGTGCGAGTAATGGCATGTCTATGAGTAGAAAGGTTGACTGTTCTTGTTCTCCAGGAAAGACGTGTTAGCATGATTGAGTTTAGCTCTAGTGCTCTCATGATCTACTGGCGTCAAGGCACGAAGCTGAAATACGATTAGAGATGGTGTTGCGAGTATTTTGTTGACGGATGTTGTCCTAGTACGGAAGAGTAAGATGCCATGTTCTTTGCTTAAGACCTATGTGTATACGTGATATCTGTGATGGAGTGATCGTGTGCACATATGTCCAAGCGACCGGTGAAAAGTATTATTATAGAGGAGTCTATATGTAGAATCTTCCAAGCGGTAGATTGGAACTTCTACATATGTTCACAGCTATATAGTATGTTTTAAATGTTTTCTAAATAGTCGGTGTTTGCTGCATTAGCTATTGGTAAATTGTGGCTAATATAGTGCTCGCACGACTAAAAATAAATAGAGGTTGGTTCTTTGTGAAAACTCAGTTAGTCTTATACCACTGAGGTCTTAGTATGAGGTATACTAAGGCGGTGAACTCATTATTTCACCTATGCGGATGTGGATACCACCACAACCGTGTAGATGATGTTTCTTTGGCTGCAGGTACTTCGGTATAGTCGATGGGTCGGTAGCAGTGTGCTCGGGATATTATGACTGAAGCTCGCCGCGACAGTTGTAATTGTCGGACCACGGGTTGTCCACTATTTTATAGGTTTGGTATGGCTTGTGACGTTTGTGTCACTTATTCTTTGTTAAGCCATTATTGTTATAGTGTTAATAAGACTCAAACAGATAGATGTTAAATGGCTCTTTGTTGTAATTAACTTGTGATAGATGTATAAGTTGTAATTTTCGCTATTCAGATTTATGTTTTCCGCTGCATAGATAGATGTATGTTATACTCTGATTATCAGGTACATGTTATGGGGCATGTGCTATATGTTGGCTGAGCGACACGTAGTCGTGCCACTGCGATGACTCGTTTTATGTTTGTATAAAAAAAAAAAAAAAAAACGGGTCGTCACAAAGGTGGTGCTTACCAAGGATACTACTATGAGTGTTGGTGGTGGAAGTACACAGGAAGCAGTAAACAATAGAGTTGCACAGATTAATTAGAAATCTAATTGAGGTATACATCTCTCAACCTCTCTTTGACCCACTCATGCATACACTAGTGAGTGCTTGGTTCATTTTGATCATTTTTAGGCTAATGAAAGTGGTATGCTCATGCAGGCTGCAGAGCAAGACTATGAGAAGGAAAAATTAAATGAAAGGATTGCGATATTGTCAGGTGGTGTTACTGTGATACAGGTAAATTACCAATTGCTGGTTGTAAAAGTGATTTGTATTTGTAAATAATAATCTTGTGCTGAAGAAATGTATCATATTGTATATTCTAGTCCATACCCAAGGAAATATATATTCTAGTCCATATGGTTATTTCATAACATATGTGTTTTGATCTTGTAATTTTAGTCGATGATTGTTTAGATTTTGGGGTTGCTAGGTGGTCTTGTGATGTTTTGAAATTTAATAGTTAGCTTTTACCGTGTTTGGTGTTGGTTATATTTCTTTCCATAGGGTTTATAGTTGGGATTGTTGTGCAAATTTTCCGTAAGTAGCTATCTGTCCAATGATTTTTAAACTTTAGGAAGAATGCATGCAAATCACTTGGGAGAGTTTCAGGGATTTGAGTATTGGAAGAGTAAGGGGTGAGTCCAAGGATAATGATTGTCAAGCATCATTGCAGAATCATATTGTATTGACAAAGTTTTAATGTATTGTTAATAGCTTTTTATTGTATTGTTGGTAGATTTTTTGGATATGTTGGTTGATCTTATATAATCTCTATCTGTGGATCTTTTTTCTTGACCGGCTACTTCTTCTAGTGCATTTGCATTTTTCAAGTGTTGTCTTGCTGGTAATAAGTATAGTTGTTCATAGTATAACATCAATTATCTTAATATCAGACCCTTATTGCCATTATTGTGATTTAATGTGGGAGGATTTGGTTATTACTACACATATTATAAATGGTGGTTTTGCTAGGCAAAAATCACAGCACTCTCCTTCAAAAGTTTAGCCCCTTTAAACTACTGCCATGTTGATGATGGGCTGGAGGGTGGGACATTTCCTTCGCTAGATTGAAGAACATGGATTTTATTTTATTTTTTTCTTTTCTTGTGTTTTTCTTTATTGCTTTTATTCTTTCTTTTACAATTTACTTAATCAGTGATTTTATTGCTGGAATGCCTGATAGGTTTTTTGTTAGTATTCAAGAATCTGATTCAGATGATGACTTTAGTAGTGATTTGAAGAATTTAATCTTGCTTTGTGCCCATTTATTATAGTGGTGGCAATCAATTTTGCCTTTACTGCTGTGAATATTCTTCTCAAGAAAGACCTTGAGGAGGGAATTAATCATTTGGTCCTTGTTACATACCAGCTGTCAATTTCTATCATGTTCTTAGCTCCAATCGGCTACTTTTTGGAAAGGTAGGAAATCCTAAAACCTCAATTCAGTTATTTTGCTGTTTTGGAAACTCTTTATTTGTTCTTGTCTTTTTCTTTTAAATCTTTGGTCTCATATTAGTTTCTTTGCACATCTGAGTGCAAACTACAATAATACTTCGGTATTATGAATGAGGCAGTATGTTTAAGCCTTTTGGTGTGTGAATTGAGTAGGCTAAGAAATGGCCTTGGTCATAAGGCTTCAATCTCTTCACTCTATTTTAGTTTTTGTTTAAGGTTATTATTTTTGTTAGTTTTGGTTGTAACTATAGTTTAGGATCATATTTATTTAGGGGCTTTGTGAGGTTGATTAAAACAGTGACTTCTTTTGCTATAACTACCAGGGAAAACTGAAAGATGCTTGAAGTGTCTTCCCTATTGGCTGAAATGTATCTTGGAAAACAATCTTTTTTTTTTTTTTTTTTTTCTTTTTTTTCTTTTTTGGGTTTCGAAATGAAAAAAAGAAGAGCTGAGATTTTTTTAGATTTTTTCTTAATTTTCCTTTTTCCTTTTTGTTCTGGCTTTTATTTTTCTTTCTTTTTTGTACTATACTATTATGATCTTAAAGCTTATCACATTCATGTACAGGCCAACATGAAGTTCTTGCTTCAGGCCCTATTGAGGACTTGATAGCTCACCGTGAGCACAGGTAATTTAGCATCCCACATCCAGAGTTTTGTAGAATTAAATTTGTGTTTTAATAATATGCATTATTTGTTAAGAAATTAAATGTTAATGTTTTTTCTTTAATCTTCTTTGTAGGATTTTTTTTTTGGAGAATTTCTAATTTATTGAAATTTACAAATGCAGAATCAATTGAAGCACTGACAAATCTAGATTTAAGACTTGGAGCCTATACAAATCATGGTTGGTTAAATTTTTGCATGTAGAGATTTAATTAATGCAGTGAGGATGGGTGGATTTAAATTTATTAATTTTTTTTTTTCATTTTTTAATACTATTAGCGGCCATATAATACTAGACTATTATAACTATTAGCGGCCACATTTGTGGCCACTAATAGTAGTTAAAGTTACTATATTTTAACTATTAGCGGCCACATTAGTATTTTAACTATTAACGGCGACTCTTGTACTCAGTTAATAAAAAATTACGGTGGGTCAAATTATTTTTAGCGGCCACCAAGTTTGCTGCTATAAAACAATTATTAGCGGCGAGTCAAAAATGTGACCGCTAATAGTCTTTAGCTTCGGACTATTAGTGGCCACTCTTTAGCGGCCAAAATAATATTATTAGGGGCCAAATTTGTTGGCCGCTAATAAGCAAATTTTTGTAGTGAAGTCTATTTCTTTTATTGAATTAGAACTTGAACAAAAAAGACAGACTTAAAAAAAAATAACGGAGTTCTTTTTTTTTTTTTTTTTTTTTTCCCAGTTTTCGAACTTAAAGTTGAACCAAAACAAGTAAACAATAAAACAACTCAATGCTTCATATTTCAACTGTGAAATAATATGATTATTCAAACAATATGATTTTCTTTTTTGTTTAAATTTGTGTTTTTATTTTTATTTTTATAGACTTTATTATATAATAGGTCAAACGGGTCTTGTCGTGTCAACTTGTTATTTAAGTGAGTTGTGTTAGGATTAAAGAGTTTGACCCTTTTAGCTAAACAGATCGTGTCAGGATTGACCATTAACGAGTTCAAACGGGATGACCAGAACCTGACATGCGAACCTGTTTTGACAGCCCTAGCTACAAGGGCTGCCCTGCCCAAGACTGTCCTTGTTAAAAACTTACGCCCTCAGCCTCTACTTGCTAAAACTCATCAATCTTGTGAATAATCTTTCAAGATGGAGTCAGTTACTTGAATGATTTTACAACTACATAATGAGATGATTTGTTAGGTTTTGAGGAAACCTAAACTCTTTAGATTTGTTAAAGAGAACCTAAACATTTTCAAATATAAAGTTTGAAATTAATTTTTTGCATACCTTATCATTATTTCATCATGCTTAAATAGAAAATTTTATAACTGTAAATGTGGAAATAAAAATAAGTATGGTAATCAAATTATTTGATTTGATTACCTTCAATTACAATCAATCTAAAAAATAATTATTCTGTAACGTAAGTATAATATCATAACATGTATTCTAACATAAAGAAAATATCCTACCATATTATATATTCTAATATTAATATCTGCTCTGCGTAAAATTTCATTTTCATAACAATATTTTTGTTATCAATATTTATTTATTTACTTTTTCCTTCTTGTGGGTAGCATATAATGCAGGATCATTTCCCTTCTATGATTAACTTGGGGCCCTAGCTATTCCTTAGAAAACTACTTTTGCTTTTATAATGTGACCTATGAGAATAAATACTTTTTCTCTTAACTATTAAGAATATAATAATTGGTTGGGGAGTTGTGAAAATTAGAACCACTGCCTGAAGAAAGGAAGAGCAAATGGCAAAGAGAAATGGACTGGTTACTCTCCCCGACCAACTATATGGTTGAGTTAGTTCCTGCTAAGCAAAATAGTGCAAATGGCTAGACCCTGTTTTGCTAAATCAATCCAGAAAGAAATTGTTTCACCAAGGAATAGTGGTACATCAAGTGTTCAAAGCTACCAAATCAATCAATGAAAATGTTTTGCTTGAAATGCTTGTGCTGGCCATTATCCAAGATGCTCATCTGATGGTAATTAAACTCTCCCATTTAAAAGATTCTTAATTAATCTGCCTTTCTCAATTCTTATAAGATGTTGGGCATTAAATTCTGAATGTATATTCCCGTGTTCTTGGAAACTTGGCCTATAGCATTCTGTATAGGATAAGTGATAATTTGGAAGATGGTTTGAGCACTCCAAATTCACCGGTGGCAATGCCTTCTTTGGTATAAATCATTGTGAAACTTTAGCAGTTGCTATAGATGTAAGGCACTGTTGATTGATTAGATGAACAAGGTGCTTGTGATTTGGGACTCTAATTCAAGTAGTACTTGTGATTTGGGATCTTCATACAGTGAGGCCAAAGCAAGTTCTGTGGTTGCAATACCAAGTCAAAATAGACTTTGTGCATTGATAGAGAAGCCTGTGTAAGTGTCTCATAAAAATTCTCCTTGATAAACAAAAACAAAAAATGTGTGGTCTTCAATAGCTTTTTATTTGTAAAGATAATTTTGGTTTGCCTCTTAAAAAATGTGTAGTTGAGGTCATGGCGAACTTTGGATGTATTGCTTGGAAATATGTAGCAAAACATTAACCATAATTCTTCAATCGACAACAATTCCTACCAAAATCAAAACTAAGCAAAATTGATTTCAAATTCTTTAAGGTGCAACAATTCCCATGAAAATGAAATTTCAGGCTAGAATGAAATTCTAGAACCCTTGCAACTTGTACACAACTACTTCCAAGTGTAAGCTAGAAGCACTTCACAATACAACATCTTTATTGAAGATAAGCATTAATTTGAAGTACATATATATATATATATATATATATATATATGGTTATGAATCACCGATAGAGCATTTCAAAACATGACACAATAATTCTATCAACAGCTCTAAAATAGATATGCCTCCAATTCTTGTTAATGATTAGGATTCCAAAGAAAACCCAAAATCCGAATGCATAAGAGACAGCAACAAATGCATAGAAGAATAAAGGGCTATCAATTATTCTAGCCTCTTCCTTTTCATCTTCATGTCCAGGTTCAAGCTGGTTTGCAGTTGAGCAGTTTCTCTTCAGAGAATTTCCACATAGATCCGGATTTCCATCATAGCATTGCGTCCCGAAAGTTGAGAACTGTCGCTCAAATGGGACTCTTCCGGAAAGATTGTTATAGGCAACACTAAATACTGATAGAGAAGTCATTTCAATAAATTCAAAAGGGATTCTCCCACTCAGCTTGTTGTGGGAAAGATCTAAGCTCTCCATTTTTTTCAAATTTTGAAAAGAATTTGGAATGGGGCCTGTTAGAAAATTATTCGACAAGTTCAAGGACAGAAGCTGCGACAATTCTCCCATTTGAAAAGGAATATTACCTGTTAATTGGTTAGATGACATGTCAATTACAGTCATCAATAAGAGTGGGATACCTTTGTAAGCTTGTACCTCATGTTTTGTTCGCAAGGGCAATATAATTTCGAATGCAAGTGTTGCTCGATCTACCAATGTCATTGGCGGCAAGTAATACAGTCGATCATGGTTTATCAAATATTTTGAGCAATTAAAGCTTGGAGAACTCTTCTTCCAAAATGTAATGTTATTAAGGCAGGTGGGAATACCTCCTGAAATATGATTATCTGAGATATCAAAAATTTGCAAACTTTCCATTTGACACATTCTTCGAAGTAGGTGACCTTCAAAGTGATTTCCACTTAAAAAAACTGCCACCAAGTCAAGATAATCATACAACCACTTTGGAATATTACCAGACAAGTTATTGTTTCGAATATCTAGGATTACCAGAGAGGGGCTGTTTGATATTGCGGGTGAGAACATTCCTTGAAATTGATTGCCGCTGAGTAGTAAGCACTCCAATCTTGTCATGTTGGAGTCCCTTGGGAGCATTTCTCCTTTCAATGTATTGTTTGATAGATTTAGATATACTAGAAGGGTGCCATCTCTAGTCAAACTTTGCGGTATTTTCCCTGAGAGCATGTTATTAGAAAGGTCTAATGCTTCAAAATGCAGATTACCAAAAGACCAAGGAATGATGCCCTCTAATGCATTTAAGGACATGTCAACTTTGGATAAGTTTGGAAGAAGATCCCCAATATTTTCGGGAAGAGAACCATTGACCTTATTATTTGATATGTCAAAGAATTCAAGTGATGAAATTCGATTAGCACAGCAACCAAGAAAAAGAGAACCATCAATTTTGTTACTTCTTAAGGATAATTTTGTGATACTCGTGTTCAATAGCAACTCACAAGGTATGCTTCCCTCTATTAAGTTGTGAGACAAGTCTAGCGATTCCAAGGCAACTTGGGCGGTGATAAAGCTTGGGAAAACGTGACCATTCTTCTTGTTGAGGCTGCAATTCGCCAAGTTCAGATAATTTAGCTGAAAGGTTGGAACCCATGAGGGGGATTCGGTTTCAATTTCCAAATTGCAGTTGCTTGAAAGATCAAGGTGTTGGAGACTTGAAGCATTGGCAAAAGTAGAAAATGATAAAACCCCATCTAATTGATTGGCCGAAACATCGAAATACTCAATCTTGCTTTGTTTGGAGAATAGTGATGTAGGTAGATTACCATGAAAACAATTACCCGAAAGATCAAGGCATTGGAGACTTGAAGCATTGGCAAAAGTAGAAAATGATAAAACCCCATCTAATTGATTGTTCCAAGCTAGAAAATACTCAATCTTGCTTTGGTTGGAGAATATTGACGGAGGTAGATTACCATAAAGACGATTATATGATAGAATAAGTTGTTGAAGGTTTCCAATCATCCCAAGACAAGAGGGAATAACGCCTTCCAGTCTATTATCCGTAAGATCCAAAGACTGTAGATATTTTAATCGCTTCAGTTCGCAAAAAGCTGCATCAAAGTGATCGTGTGTGAAGAATGAGTTCCAATGTAGGATATTATGTATATGCTTAGAAGGCATCAAAATAATGAACAACCTAATATTGAGGTTAGAAAATATTATGACTGATTATGAATTATGTGAAACTCTCTTAAGGTAGAATTCTCTGCAAGGTCTCAAGGTATGAATTAAGAGTCATTTAGAATTTCAGGAATTAGCAAAAATGAATTGAGCAAATAAAATTAAATGAAGCTGAACAAATTATTATGGGATTAGAAAAGAAAAAGAGGAAAGTAAGAGTTCTCACGTACCTTCAAGCCTTCCTCCAATTTGCATGTTAACAAGTGCTAAGTCTTGGAGTTCATCAAATAAGGTGAACAAGGTTACATTTGGATACCATGTACTTCTTGATGAAATGTCGTTGTACTCCCCTACCCATATTCTGCTAACTCTTCCAGCAATACCTCCACATTCAATTCCGTACACTTTACAGCAATCCCTTCCGTCCCAATCCGCAAGGGAAGAAGCATTTGTGGCGTTCTTGATCTCCAAGAGAGCTCTCGTCTGTTCTTTGGTGCATCCAGCTGCTTTAACACAAGCCAAAGGGGATGAAGCGATGAAAGCCAAAGCCCAAACAAAAATGACATTTTTAGCAAAACAAGAAGTCTCCATTTCTAAAGTGATTCTATTCTGATTGATGCAACTATGGAAACTGCCTTTATATATATATATATATAATGCAATATTGTTGGCAAGTCTTGAAAATATTAGTCCACGCGCGCATTTTGTGGGAGCAGTAATGTGTATTGGAAATTGCTTGGAAATTACAACATTTATGAACAACGTACGTAGTACTTTTGGTTTCCTTTTATTTTTCTTTGTTTTTCGAAATTGCAGCTGCTTCGTTTCTAAACTTGAAATTATGACGCACCGATCGAATACCCCAAACCAAGAAGCACGTATGTGTCTATGAAATTTATATATAAATTGATCAATTTATATATCTATGAATTGAAGCCAAATTTCTTCTCAATTCCCATTATCCATCTTCCTGTACGTTGACGTAAAAGCTCACATGCATCATTTCAAGACTTGAAAACAATGGTCGTCGTCGGGACTCGGGAGTGGGGACACTCTTCTCATGACTCCCGTGATTTATGCCGTGAATCCAGGAGAAATAATTATGGCCCATCACACTTAGCATGAAATAGGATTTGGCTTTGAGCCGGTTTTAATTTCAAATATCAGTTGGTCGAACGGAACAATATTTGATTGGTTAATGCATGGCTCCTTTAATTGAGTGTATGATTTTCTTTACGGAAAAGATATTAAATTGTTGGCAATTCTTGAATAATCCAAGCGCAGAAAGCGCTCATTTTTTGGAGGAGAGCAGTGTGTGTATTGGAAATAGCTTCAAAATTACAACTACTTTTGGTTTCCTTTTTTTTTTTTTTTTTTTTTTTTTTTTTGTCTTTTTAAACTTCAAATTATCACCCAAGACCCCAAACCAAGAAGCACTTAAAAGCTTTAGCCAAAACTAGTATTTTTAAATGTTTAGGTGGGGAAGCACTATTGTACTAGTAATAATTAGGGTTTGTTTGGATTTGTGGTTTTAAAAAGTGTAATTTAAAATGTGTAATTTGAAAAAGTGATTTTTAAAAAGGCAGTTAAGCGTTTGACAAAATCGCAGTTTAGCATTTAAAATCGCAAATTAGCTTTTAAAATTTCGCATTTTCAAAAAAGTATCATCTTAATTGTGAGTGCTCAAATGAAAAAGGTGATACCATCAGCTTCCGTTGGATTCTACCATCTGCATTAACTTTAGTCAACTACACATAATTTGAGCATTTTTCTTCCTTTTCTTGTTCTTTCTTTTTTGAAAATTGTAAATGTTTTAGCTAAACAAGAATAACAAAAATAACAGTTTTAGTAAAGCACGTAAAGCATTATTCAAAAGTAGTTCATAAACATATATATTAAGTCTCTGTTTTCTCCAAACATAGAAGCACGTAAAGCATTATTCAAAAGTACTTCATATATATATATATATAAATGTCTAGGTGGGGGAAGCACTAACACTCACCAAAAATTCAATTAGAAAATTTGTCCAAAAGTAGTTCATAATGCAATTGCATAGTCGTTTAATCCCTTTTCATGACTTCCGTGATTTATGCCGTGAATTCGGGAGAGGTATTGATGTGTGACGAAGGAAATGGAGGAGACCCACAAATTAAGATCCTCTCAAATTTTATTTGTGTAACGACTCACTCCAACAAGACTTTTCAGGAGGTCACCCATCTTGATACTATTCTCACAAAAGCACGCTTAACTACGGAGTTCTGATGTGTTTATGGCTATCACGACTTTAAAACGCGTTGTGTCAAAAGGAATGAGAATATATATATATATATATAAACATGAAATTATGCCTCAAGACCCAGTTTGACAAATGGCAATTAAGTCTCCGTTTTGTCCAAACCGAAAAGCACGTAAAGCATTATTCAAAAGTAATTTGAAAATAATATAGACTCCTAAAATTAACGGCAACCAAGCATGCAACCAAATATGTAAAGCAATAAAGAGATATATATTCTTTATTTTATGTTATTTTATTGTGTTGCATTTCATAAATAAATCAGCATTCATTATATTATTGGAAACAACAGACTTACTTAGGTATTTTTGTATTATTGTTTCCTTCTGTATTATTTATTAATACAGGATTTGAGGATGAAGAGTATCAGGACTATCCAGATGCTTAGATGGATCCTAGTGGCAGTCTTTTGAGGCTAGGCTGCCTCCATTTTGTGAAGTACTATGTTGTAGTTCCTTAGGTTATTATCCAAAGAACAATATTTATATTTCAATTGGTTTGTAATAATCACATTATGATATTTTGGGTTGTAAATTATCTGTGCCAAATATGTGGCACCGGTACTATCTTTGTGTAATTGTTTAATTACGCACTTTTTAATCTATTTTGAAGTATTTTATTTAGAAGTTCTGACGTGTCATTGTTAAATAAAAATACATTCTGTTGCCAATTTATAACTCTGATGAAATCGTAATGTCATATAAAAATCAAAATTTTCACTTACGTACTCATTTCATTTTTGTAAAAGACGGGGCGTTACACAAAAGCATGAGATAGTGGTATGCCAGTGACCGAGCTGATGAGCTCAGGGTCAATCCTGATGTGTGTCCCGCGAACCTTGGTCTCTAAAACCAGAGACTGCTATAGAATGTGAACTTATCTTCAGATTTTTGTAAAACTCACGCACGAGTCGAGGATAAATGTTGCTGGAACTGAACGGACTCAGCCACCCGTTCTCATGAAAAGTCATGTAGATGAAGTCGAATGGGGCCACCATGACCAAAATATATATATATATATATCCCAAAAAGCACCGATTATCCAAAACACAAGTTAGATTCCAAAAAAAAAATGCTAGACCAAAAAATATAGATGCACTTTAATAGTTACGTGACATGTATGCCCAAAAATTTATAAAAAATAAAAAATAACACATGCAAAAACTAATATGGGCCAAAAAGTAAAATCACATGCACAACTTAAATGCCAACACTAATTAACAATGCCACGAGCTTAAACATATTCCAACCCCAGCATAATGAATCATCAAGCATATATTCTCAAAATAACACATTATCCATCATCCCAACATTTTCAAAAACATAATCTAAAACAAACCACATAATGAAAGGGAGAAGAATGACATACCTGGATAAATTGTGAGATGAGATAATACAAGAGAACCAAAAAATAAAAACACCAGCGTCTCAAGAGGAAAACAAGAGAAAACGGGAGGCAGAAGGAAAAACTCAAGGCAAAGAAATAGATGACGGCGGTGGGTAAGAAGAAACTAGGGTTTTAAGCACCCTGGGTCGCGCGTCCGAACGCCATGCTTGCATGTCCAGACGTGCTTCGCTAAAAAAAAATACACTGATTAGCGTGTCCGAATGAAAGCTACAGCCGTCCGAATGCTTCACACAAAAACTTGAAAAATTGGAGAAAATAGCAGGTTTTTCTTTTTTCCTAATGTTAACTCCAAATCATGCATATATTTAAAACTAATAAAACAGTCAAATAACAAATAAAAAATATTCAAAAATATAATTGAGAGTTTAGTAATTTATGAGCAAAATTTCTCTGCAGAATAAGAATTTTAGAAAATTTGCTCAACTCATGATATGTATGTCGTGTGTGAAAGCTTGCCCAATTAAGGCAACAAGTTCACTGATAAGGTTTAAAACAACTGAATTTTCTAATAAGAGAAAAATTATTATTTGATGAGTCAAAAGTAAAACCTTATCTTATTAGGGCCTAGTCACCCTTATCTGATACACTCCCTCTGAGAAACAGCACATTTAATTCTTTAACTTAATCTATTAGTAACCGTCTATTTCCGCAATGATCTGGTTACACTCTTTCTATAGAGACAAGTGCAATAACTTTTTAATAGCACATTCAACAGTGGACTTTTTATCCATATTTTATGAGAATTTATTGTTATTTATTCTTGGTGCTGTAACCTATAAAGAATGCCAGAATTTATAGGTTTTAGATTCAATTAGCGAGTTGGTCAATTTGACTATCTTTGTGAAAAAAAAAAAAAAAAAAAAAAAAATCTCTCAAAAAATCTTTAGTGTCAAAACCAGAAATGAAAAAAAAAAAAAAAAAAAAAAAACCTTGAGGGAGCTTTTGAGTGTACAAAGAGCAATTTGCATGAGATGAATAAATTATCAAGCTTCAGATGTATAACAGTCTGCCAACTGGAGCTCGTTACTGTTGACACGTGGAAGGGCAAGGGACGTGAGGAAGTGACTTGGCAGCTACACAAGGCCATACGTCATGCAGCATGTGCGCTTATAGTTGGCCATCCATTTCAGTAATTCTAGTATTACCGTTAAGACTCCTATTGATTTTGTTAGTTCATTTCTGTTAACTCTGTTTGGATAGTGTTAGCTTCGGTTATGGGGTATTGGGTTAGACTATAAAAGGGAAGCTAAGATGAGAAGGGAGGCATCGAAATTGATTGTAATCCTTTGGATTGTTTGGATGTTCCTTCGCCCCTCGAAGTGCCAAGATCTCCCATTCTGCTATTTCAATACAAATTTACATTTCCTTTGATCTCTCATTCATCTCTTTCTATTTTCTTCTATAATTCTCATTAAACACCTAAATAGTCAATTTGACTGTTACAAGATGCAGCGGAAAAATTAAGATATTTCAAATATATGTGAAGATATTTTATCAATGCAAAAAGACTGAGATACCAATTATAAAGACATGAGATATCTGAAAACTAACAAAATATATATATCTTCATCTCCCCCTTTTTTTATATTTAAAAAATATACATTCAATTAAAAACATACTATATATATATATCCCCCTTTTTTTATATTAAAAAGATACACATTCAATTAAAAACATACAAAATAAAAGAAAAGAACAAGCCATCAGTTACGGCCATCACAGTGAACAGAAAGAAAAAGAAAGAAACGAGAACAAGAAATCATGCTACGTCTAATCCAAGAAAAGAGGAAAAAAAAAAAAAAAAACACGAAGAGTAGTACCTGCTAGCTGTCTACCGTGGGAAGTAGCGGTGCACAAGCGGAGTGGTTATTAATTAAAAATAACCGATAATCGCTAATAACTGCTAATAACTACCAATCGAGAAAATCGAGAAACCAAAAATAACTGCAACATGATAACCGGGTAACCAGGTTACGATTATCGGTTATTACATTTTAAAAAACCGATTAATAACCAGATAAGCGCAACCAGTTTTTATTATTATATGAAATTATAATTTTAATGACGTGCCTAACGTCACAATTTGACACGTTACTACATTTAGTGGTGTGCCAAATGTGACGCGTCACTAATTAGTGACGTGTCAAATTAGACACGTCACTAAATGTTGTGACGCGTTTTCAACGTCTCAAAATCGTAAGTCGCCAATGGAATTTTAGCTACGTGCTAATTTTGGTATGTCACTAAATTTAGCGAGCCACTAAATTCCAGTTTAGAAAAATTATTATTGTTTTAGTTACGTGTCAAATGTTTGGGACATCACTAATTGTTAAATTTCTCCTTAAAAAAAAAAAAAAAAAAAAAAAAAAAAAAAAAAAAAGAAGAAGAAGAAGAAAGAACATAAACTATTTTCGCTTCTGTTCTTTTTTTTTGTTTTTTTTAAGATCTTTCCCAGTTCAAATAAAAAATCTTGTCTTCATTGTCTGCAATCAAAAATCTCACTACAACAGGATGCTCTGATCTTGCATCTCCTCCGATCATGTGAGCAGCACCTAACCACATACACAGAAATCCAGAATTTGATTTCTATTTCCTAACCACTGCAACATGTGAGCAGACACTACATTCCAATGACTCCCATTCCTCAAACCCTCTGATGAACCACATTCTTGCTCAGCCTTACACTGCACAGACAACAAATTGCAAACAATTCAAACTAAAATTCTATGTTTCACACACCCATTCATTTCTTCCACATAAAACTAATCGAAACGCAACCCCAAATCACTTCCAAACAAACAGTCAATCCAATTAACTAAAACAAAATGAACAAAAATCAGAAATACCCATTAAGAAAAGAAAAAAATTGAATTGAAAGCTGAATCAGAAATACCTTGGTTTCACTCTCCATTCTCTGCAAGTTTCCAAACTTTTTTCATCTCTCTGAACGACTGAACCCACAACATTCAGAATAACAGCAACGAAGCAGATCTACACCGGCACATGCAATAAACAAAGACTACTGAGAACAACGGCAAACAGAGCAGATCTACAACAATATACACCAAAACCAAATATTATACAACCAAAACAAAATCTCTCAGAAAGGGGGAGCCAAAATAACCCAAGAACAAGCGGAATCAAAAACAATGGAACTTTTAAACTATATTACCTCTTATCCTATCTCATATAACAAATCCCATAAAAATGTACAGATGGAGAGAGAGAGAGAGAGAGAGAGAGAGAGAGAGAGAGAGAGAGAGAGAATACGAACAGAGAACGCCGGAGAGAGAGAAACTGCAGGAGAGAGAACGCCGGAGAGAGAGAAACTGCAGGAGAGAGAACGTGCCGGAAGAAGGACGGCCGACGACACTGTGTGAGAGAGAGAGAGGCGTTGGGGAGTCGGGGACGGGAATACAGAAGAAAGAAAAAGCAGGGGAGAAGATAAAGAAGAGGAAATTTTATATATATATATATATAAAAAGGGAAAACGAAAATTAGTGACGTGCAAAATTGACACGTAGCTAATTAGTGACGTGTTAAATTTCACATTCGTGGTGGTCTGTTTGCTGCAAAAGTTTTAGGTTGTATGGATATTGTGAATACTTGACTCTTTCGTGCTAGACAGTTTTTCAAGCTTATGTTGTTAATCGTGAATACTTGATGATTAATTCATCCAAAATAAAATAAAATTGATAAGTACAGCAATTTTATAAAAAAGCATTGGCGGATGCAGCCTAACTACAAAAAATATACAAGAGTAATTTAAATTAGGGTTGATCCAATAATGAATTTAAAAGTCATGTCACATTTGGGAGAATAAGAAGGAAATATGAATCTTGCATATAGTATTATTCATATGTGTGTGTGTTTGAGTTTATCTAGGTTTGCATATAGCCATCTAGGTTATTTTGGATGGCTGAGACTTTTTATTATTTTCAAGGATTAGGTTGTAGTTTTTATTAGATTTTCGAGGCTAGAAGAGTGTGCTTTAATCGCTGTATAGCCTAGAAGACCAGCCTCTTGGCAGTGATTTTGATATTGAAATATCTGTAGCACAAACAGATCTATTTTCATGGGTTTCTCCTACATCACATCCACACACACTCCTTTTGAGTCTAGAACCCATGACCTCAGCGTTCACCTTATTCTTACATGAAAAAGAGATGTTGTTTGGGTTAAAGCTCATTGACACCAGAAAATATGTATGTTATTTGAAGTTGTACATCTACATGTCATTAGTATCTCATTGCGTTTGACAAATATATAGCTGTTTTTCTATGTATGTATATTGCACCCTGTTCACTGTGTTGAAACATAAGTTAGCAGTTGGCCAAATCATAGTAATTTATTGATGGAGGCATTGAGCTGTTTGATTAGTAAGTCATTGGATACAGGGCTTCAAGAAGTTTCTGAGATTGTGATAACCTTAATGGTGACATTGTTCCCTTTTGGAAACTTTATGAAACAGTTATTCTTGTTATTATGAGCTTTGAGCTGTGTCCAGCTTGAAGGTAGGCAGGGAAATATAATCAGGTTATTATGAGTTTTGAGCTGTGTCCAGCATGATGCAAATAATCAGGTTTTTAAATAACTCTTTCTTCTTCTTTTTTCCCTTTTTATCTGGCTAGCAAAACTCAGGTGTTTGTTGCTCCCTAGTTTGCTGGTTTATGAATCTCTGTTACAAGAAGTTGCACTGGTTTGTGTCATTGACATACCGTTTGGAAACCCATGAATTGGACACAATTAATTAGAATGGAATTTGTTTAGCCCAATTCATGTGCTTGGAGCAAGAAAAAAAGCGTGGATTCAAATTCAATTCAAACCCATGAATTGAATTGAATTAGAATTTTGTGAACTGGTCAACAAAAGATCATATCAAATCTAATTTGAGAAGAAGAATCAAACACTACTGCTTTCATATCGAGGATAGAAATTAGGCTTTAATAATATTTTTAAACTTATATTATTTTTTCATGTGAGTGTAGCCGTTAACGTCTTCTTCTGTAATTTATATAGCATAGAACTTAGTTGTGTCAATTTTGTGCTTGACCTGCAAAGTTTTTGTTGTTTCAAAAGTAATTTTTCACTGTAACTATTTAGGTAGCACCCAGAAGTCCATTTTTGCTAACTACATTACTATCCTTTTTGTCATATTTCATCTTCTTTGCACGTAAATTGCTTCGTAAGAGGAGTAGATGGCTTTTTTGTTTAAGGGGATGAAATAGGAGGCATCTGAATACCCCTTTGATGCAAAGGACATTCAGAAATGTCCATTTTTGAGGAACATCAACAAACCCACTTGCTTTTCCTTCTCTTCAGCGAATTTCCTCATTCCTGTAAGTTCTATTTCTTTTCTCCTTTATTTCGCTTTACCATTTGTTTAGTTTCTTCTTAATCTTTATTAATAGATGATGATTTATGCTTTGATATTGGGATTGACTGAGTTTTATTTTCTTCAGGCCCAATTTTGACATGGCGTTTAGCCTCTTTCATGGGAAGGATGGGGTTGTTCCACTCTCAGGGAGATCTAATGTTCATAGTGACATTCCAGAACCCGAGCCTTCACCTTGTTAGAAATAAAGAGAAGGAGACGGATATCTGTAATGGAAGAGGGAGAGAACACGAAGGTAAACAAAGGACTACATCTTTACTGATTTCCTTACATGCTTGATTACAAAGTAGTCTAATATATAGACTTAATAAAAAGGTAAAGACCAGAGTACAAAGAGATAAATTAAAGGTTAATAACATGGTGGTATGGGTTGAGGAATGGCTTGACCGGAGGGATGGCTTGCTGCTGCAATGGTGACTTGTGATTGTGGAAGACTTGTTGATGCAGAGATGGTGAGGTTGCTGCAGACTTGTTGATGCTGATGAGTGGTTAACTTGTTGCTGAGGTTTATCCTCTAATACACCTCAGTTCAACCCTTTAGCAACAAAAGCAGCCACCATAAGTTTGTCAGCATTTGGACTGGGAGGGCCATTTGGTTTGTTAACTTCTCTGAGAAGTGGGAGAAGCAGAAGAAGTCTGAGCCGTCCAGCAAGAGGGAACCCTCTTCTGAGGTAGATTTGCATCCTTTTGCCTAGGCTAACATTTTATTCTGAAAAGGAAGTGATTTTGGGAAAAATTGCACAAGGGTTTGTTAACCAATGCATTGGTGCTGTGGGATAATAAAATCTGTTATAGGAAATTAATTCATAATTTCATCTTATACAGATAATTGTTTGAGATATTGCATTAGTGTCATTCTATAAACCTCACTTGAAAATTGTGACGAACATCAATGTAGGGGAAATAATTTGACAGGCAACGGTCCAATCCGGCAACTCACAGAAGAATATGTAAAAATGATTAATGAATCATGCCCTATGCTCTCAATTTCATATAAATAATTAATTACTTGTTGCAAACCTGACTGAGACTTCTTTTTGTTTCTGATCAACCGTGCAGAAAGGAAATGTATCAAAACACGAGGCACTGGGAAATGCTGGGTTAGAAACAAGAAACTGCCCAATTGGCAAGACCTACATAACAGTGAGCCGTGTCCTCCTTCTTGTGGCAACAGCTCTTCAGCCACCACCTGGTATGAAGTTTAGACGCCCTCCAGCAGTAGTTGTGCAAGTAGGCTATAAATTTTTGACACAACCCGCAAACTCGATACAAAATTAAAAGATTATGGTTAAGCTTAAAAAGGTTCGGGCCATAAAAGGGTTGACCCGTTAGACCTGTTTAATAAAAGGGTCATTATCAGGTCAATTCGTTTGACCCGTATATTTAAACATTCTTTTTCAATATTAAAAATTAAATCTAAATAATCATGTTACCTCTCTCTTTCTCTCACTATTTAAACAGTAAAGATTAAACTAAAAAAACTCACAAAAGACAAAATAAGTCTATTTCTTTTATTGAGTTAGAACTTGAAATAATATGATTATTCAAACAATACGATTTTTTTTTAGTTTAAATTTGTGTTTTTATTTTTATTTTTATAGACTTTATTATATAATGGGTCAAACGGGCCGTGTCGTGTCAACTTGTTATTTAAGTGGGTTGTGTTAGGGTTAAAGAGCCTAACCTTTTTTGTAACATCCCATCCCCAATGACATAATATTGTCCGCTTTTGGCTCCCCCGAACTAGACTTCCCAGCCATCACGGCTTTAAAACGCGTTGTGTCATAAATGTTGCATTTATACATAAAAGCACATCCTCATTCCCAGGCGATGTGGGACATTACAATCACCCCATCTTGGGACCCAGCGTCCCCGCTGGCGACCCTCTTAGGCTTGTGCACGCTCCCACCATCTCAGGCTGGGCAATGGCTCTGATACCATTTGTAACGACCCACCCCAATGACACAATATTGTCCGCTTTTGGCTCCCCCGAACCAGACTTCTCAGGAGGTCACACATCCTGGTACTGCTCTCGCAGAAGCACGCTTAATTGTGGAGTTCTGATAGGTTTATGGTCATCACGGCTTTAAAATGCGTTGTGTCATAAATGGTGCATTTATATATATAAGCACATCATCATTCTCAGGCGATGTGGGACGTCACATTTTTAGTTAAAAGGATCTTGTTAGGGTTGACCCTTAACGGGTTCACGGGTCAAATGAGTTGACTCGAACCCGACACGCGAACTCGTTTTGACAGCCCTGGCTGTAAGGGCTGCCCTGCCCAGGATTGCCCTTGTTAAAAACTTATGCCCTCAGCCTCTACCTACTAAAACTCATCAATCTTGTGAATAATCTTTCCAGTGGGAGTCTGTTACGTGAATGATTTTACAAATACTTAATAAGATAATTTGTTAGGTTTTGTGGAAACCTATACTCTTTAGATTTGTTAAAGGGAACCTAAACCTTTTCAAACACAAAGTTTAGATTAATTTTTTGCATACCTTCTCATTATTTCATCATGCTTAAATAGAAAATATTACAACCGTAAATGTGAAAATAAAAATAAATATGGTAATCAAATTATTTGATTTGATTACTGTCAATTACAATCAATCCTCTAAAAAATAATTATTCTATAAGGTAAGTTTCAAATCATAACATATATTCTAACATAAAGAAAATATTCTACCATATTATATATTCTAATATTAATATTTGCTCCACGTAGAATTCCATTTTCATAACAATATTTATGTTATCAATATTTATTTATTTACTTTTTCCTTCTTGTGGGTAAGCATGTAATGTAGGATCATTTCTCTTCTATGATTAACTTGGGGCCCTAGCCAGGGACGGAGCCAGAAGTTCTTATAGGCAGGGGCCAATGGCCGGATTTTTTTTTTTTTTTTTTGTAGGGGTCAAGTAAGCTAAATTTTTATTTTTACCTTATATTTTTTTTATTTTTTAAATTTTTTTTCCCACCTTTAATATTTTTTTTTTAGAAAATTGGGGGGGGGGGGGGGCATGGCCCCTGCCAGTCCCCCTTCCCTCCGTCCCTGGCCCTAGCTATTCCTTAGAAAACTACTTTTGTTTTTATATTGTGACCTATGAGAATAATTACTTTCTCTTAACTATTTAGAATATAATAATTGTTTGGGGAGTTGTGAAAATTAGAACCACTGCCTGAAGAAAGGAAGAGCAAATGGCAAAGAGAAATGGACTGGTTACTCTCCCCGACCAACTATATGGTTGAGTTAGTTCCTGCTAAGCAAAATGGTGCAAATGGCTCGACCCTGTTTTGCTAAATCAATCTAGAAAGAAATTGCTTCACCAAGGAAGAGTGGCACATCAAGTGTTCAAGGTTGCCAAATCAATTAATGAAAATGTCTTGCTTGAAATGCCTGTGCTGGCCATTATCCAAGATGCTCATCCTAAGGTAATTAAACTCTCCCATTTCAAAGATTCTTAATTAATTTGCCTTTCTCAATTCTTGTAGGATGTTGGGCATTCAATTCTGGAAGCATATTTCCGTGTTCTTGGAAACTTGGCCTATAGCATTTTGTCTAGGATAAGAGATAATTTGGAAGAAGATGGTTTCAGCACTCCAAATTCACCGGTGGTAATGCCTTACTTCTTTGGTATAAATCATTGCAAAACTTCAGCAGTTAGTATAGATTTAAGGCACTCGTTGATTGATCAGATGAACAAGGTGCATGGGCATTATTGTGACTCTAATTCAAGTAGTACTTGTGATTTGGGATCTTCATACAGTGAGGCCAAAGCAACTTTTGTGGCTGCAATACCAAGTCATAATAAACTTTGTGTATCGACAGAGAGGCCTGTGTTAGCGTGTCTCCTAAAAATTCACCTTGATAAACAAAAACAAAAAATGTGTGGTCTTCAATAGCTTTTTTTTGTAAAGATAATTTTGGTTTGCCTCTTAAAAAATGTGTAGTTGAGGTCATGGCGAACTTTGGATGTCATACTTGGAAATATGTAGCAAAGCATTTACCATAATTCTTCCATCGACAACAATTCCTACCAAAATCAAAACTAAGCTAAATTGATTTCAAATTCTTTAAGGTGCAACAATTCCCATGAAAATGAAATTTCAGTCTATAATGAAATTCTAGAACCCTTGCAACTTGTACACAACTACTTCCAAGTGTAAGTTAGAAGCACTTCGCAATACAACATCTTTATTGAAGATAAGCATTAATTTGAAGTATAGATATATATATATGGTTGTGAATCACCGATTGAGCATTTCAAAACATGACTCAATAATTCTGTCAATAGCTCTAAAATAGATATGCCTCCAATTCTTTTTAATGATTAGGATCCCAAAGAAAACCCAAAATCCGAATGCATAAGAGACAACAACAAATGCATAGAAGAATAAAGGGCTATCGATTATTCTAGTCTCTTCCTTTTCTTCCTCATGTCCAGGTTCAAGTTGGTTTGGAGTTGAGCAGTTTCTCGGCAGAGGGTCTCCACATAGATCTGGATTTCCATCATAGCATTGTGACTTGAAAGTTGAGAACTGCCGCTCAAATGGGACTCTTCCAGAAAGATTGTTATAGGCAACACTAAATACTGATAGAAAAGTCATTTCAACAAATTCAAAAGGGATTCCCCCACTCAACTTGTTGTGGGAAAGATCCAAGCTCTCCATGTTTTTCAAGTTTTGAAAAGAATTTGGAATGGGGCCTGTTAGAAAATTATTCGACAAGTTCAAGGATCGAAGCTGCGACAATTCTCCCATTTCAAAAGGAATGTTACCTGTCAATTGGTTTGATGACATGTCAATTATAGTCATCATTGAGAGTGGGATACCTTTGTAAGTTTGTACCTCATGTTTTACTCGCAAGTCCGTTTTAATTTCGAATTTAGGCTCTAGTCCCGTTGGATGTGTCAGGGAAAACAGTGGACCCTTTTCCATGAAAGAGTTTGAGCCATTAGAGCTTGGAGAACTCTTCTTCCAGAATGTAATGTTATCAAGGCAGGAGGGAATACCTCCCGAAACATGATTATCAGAGATATCGAAAACTTGCAAACTTTCCATTTGACACATTCTTCGGAGTAGGTGACCTTCAAAGCGATTTCCACTTAAAAGAACTTGCACCAAGCGGGGATGATCATACAACCACTTTGGAATATTACCAGACAAGTTATTGTTTCGAATATCTAGGATTACCAGAGAGGGGCTGTTTGATATTGCGGGTGAGAACATTCCTTGAAATTGATTGCCACCGAGTTGCAAGCACTCCAAGCTTGTCATGTTGGCGTCCCTTGGGAGCATTTCTCCTTCCAATATATTGTTTAATAGATTTAGATATACCAGTTGGGTGCCATTTCTAGTCAAACTTTGCGGTATTGTCCCTGAGAGCTTGTTATTAGAAAGGTCTAATGCTTCAAAAGATAGATTACCAAAAGACCAAGGAATGATGCCCTCTAATGCATTTGAGGACATGTCAACATGGGATAACTTTGGAAGAAGATGTCCAATATTTTCAGGAAGAGAACCTTTGACATTATTATCTGACATGTCGAAGAGTTGAAGTGATGAAGTTCGATTAGCAAAGCAACCAAGAAAAAGTGAACCATCAATTTTGTTACTTCTCAAGGATAAACCTGTGATACTGGTGTTGAATAGCAACTGACAAGGTATGCTTCCCTCTATTAAGTTGTGAGACAAGTCTAGCGATTGCAATGCAACTTGGGTGGTGATAAAGCTTGGGAGAACGTGACCATTCTTTTTGTTGAGGTTACAATTCGCCAAGTTCAGAGAATTTAACTGAAAGGTTGGAACCCATGAGGGGGATTCGGTTTCAATTTCCAAATTGTAGTTGCTTGAAAGATCAAGGTAATAGAGACTTGAAGCATTGGCAAAAGTAGAAAATGATAAAACCCCATCTAATTGATTGGCCGAAACATAAAACGACTGAATCTTGCTTTGTTTGGAGAATATTGATGAAGGTAGATTACCATGAAAGCGATTACCCGAAAGATCAAGGTATTGGAGACTTGAAGTATTGGCAAAAGTAGAAAATGATAAAACTCCATCTAATTGATTGGCCGAAACATCAAACCTCTCAATCTTGCTTTGTTTGGAGAATATTGATGGAGGTAGATTACCATGAAAGCGATTACCCGAAAGATCAAGGTCTTGGAGACTTGAAGCATTGGCAAAAGTAGAAAATGATAAAACCCCATCTAATTGATTGGCCGAAACATCAAACAATCGAATCTTGCTTTGGTTGGAGAATATTGATGGAGGTAGATTACCATAAAGACGATTATTTGATAGAGAAAGTTCTTCAAGGTTTCCAATCATCCCAAGACAAGAGGGAACAACGCCTTCCAGTCTATTATCCATAAGATCCAAAGACTTTAGATATTTTAATTGCGTCAGTTCGCAAAAAGCTGCATTAAAGTGATCGAGTGTGAAGAATGAGTTCCAATGTAGGATATTATGTATATGCTTAGAAGGCATCAAAATAATGAACAACCTAATATTGAGGTCAGAAAATATTATGACTAATTATGAATTATGTGAAACTCTTTGAAGATAGGATTCTCTGCAAGATCTCAAGGTATGAATTGAGAGTCATTTAGAATTTCAGGAATTAGCCAAAATGAATTGAATAAATAAAATTAAATGAAGCTGAACAAATTATTATGGGATTAGAAAAGAGAAAAGACGATAGTAAAGAGTTCTCACGTACCTTCAAGCCTTCCTCCAATTTGCATGCCATTCAGTTGTAGAGATTCAAGTTCATCAAATAAGGTAAACAAGGTTACATTTGGATACCATGTACCTATTGATAAAGTGTAGTAGTTCTCTCCCATATAGTAGTTCTCTTGCAAATATATTGAGCGAACTGGTCCAGTAGTAATATTATAACAAATGATTGGGAACGCTTCACAACAATCCCTTCCGTCCCAACCCACAAGAAAGGAAGCATTTGTGGCGTTTTTGATCTCCAAGAGAGCTCTCGTCTGTTCTTTGGTGCATCCAGCTTTAACACAAGCCAAAGGGGATAAAGCGATGATAGCCAAAACCCAAACAAAAATGACATTTTTAGCAAAACAAGAAGTCTCCATTTCTTAAGTGATTCTATTCTGATCGATGCAATTATGGAAACTGCCTTTATATATATATATATATATATATATATATATATATAAAATGCGATATTGTTGGCAAGTCTTGAAAATATTAGTCCACGCGCGCATTTTGTGGGGAGCAGTAATGTGTATTGGAAATTGCTTGGAAATTACTACATTTATGAACAACGTACGTAGTACTTTTGGTTTCCTTTTATTTTTCTTTGTTTTTCGAAATTGCAGCTTATAATTTCTTTTGGTTTCCTTTCACTACAAAAATACTGACAATTGGACGCGTGTCTACAGTACCGGTTACTGTAGACACGCGTCCAATTTGACACGTGTCTTATGAGACACGTGTCTAATTGTACAGCCGCCACAATTGGACGCTTGTATGTAATACACGTGTCCAATTGGACACGCGTATTAAATACACGCGTCCAATTTGACACGTGTATTTAATACGCGTGTCCAATTGGACACGTGTATTAAATACACGCGTCCAATTTGACACGTGTATTTAATACGCGTGTCCAATTAGACACGTGTATTAAATACACGTGTCAAACTGTTATTTTTTTCAAATATAATTTTTTTTTATTAAATAGAATTTCAACAATTGGACACGCGTATTTAATACGCGTGTCCAATTGGACGCGTGTATTTAATACGCGTGTCCAATTGGACGCGTGTATTTAATACGCGTGTCCAATTAGACACGTGTATTAAATACACGTGTCAAACTGTTATTTTTTTCCAAATATATATTTTTTTTAATTAAATAGAATTTTAACAATTGGACACGCGTATTTAATACGCGTGTCCAATTGGACGCGTGTATTTAATACGCGTGTCCAATTGGACACGTGTATTAAATACACGTGTCCAATTGGACACGTGTATTAAATACACGTGTCAAAATGTTATTTTTTTTAAATATAATTTTTTTAATTAAATAAAATTTTAACAATTGGGGACGTGTATTTAAATACACGTCCCGGAATGGTGTAGGTAGGCGCGCGGGAGTTATCCCGCGCCCACCTGATGAGCATTCTTAATTTAAGTTTCAAAAAGAAATTTTTTTTTTTTTTTTTATACACTCTCGTTCGCTCTCTCTCTCTCTCTGCGCGCTCTCACCTCTCTCTCTCGCCTCTCTGTCTCTGTCTCTCGCTCTCTCTCCTCTCTCGCTCTCTGTCTCTCGCTCTCTCTCCTCTCTCGCTCTCTGTCTCTCGCTCTCCGTCAACACTCTCTCTGTCTCTGTCTCTCGCTCTCTCTCACTCTCTCGCTCTCTGTCTCTCGCTCTCCGTCAACACTCTCTCTGTCTCTCCGCTCTCTCTCACTCTCTCGCTCTCTGTCTCTGTCTCTCGCTCTATCTCTCTCTCTCTCGCTCGCTCTGTCTCTCGCTCTCTCTCTCTCTCTCGTCAATACCGGACCACCGGCCAGTTCTAAGTGGACGACGACTGGTTCTGCATGTGTTTCGAAACTGGTTCTGCATGTGTTTCGAATTCGTATAGCAATATTCAATATTTTTGATTTTAGCAATATTTTAAATAACAGACATGTTCTTTTCTTCTTTTTTTTAAAGCAATATTTTTGATTTTGGCAACGTGTATTCTTAACACGTATCAAGAAAAATATATAATTTTTTTTTAATATATATATATATATACACATTTAGCCACGTGTATGTATACACGTGGCTAACAATTTGGAATTTTTTTAAAAAAAAATCGGTTTGACACGTGTATTCTAATACACGTGTCAAATTGTGCTGTTCGTGACATGCACACAAAATGCACGTGTCTAACTGTTTGACACGTGTACGACATTGTACACGTGTCAAACTGCACGTGGCTATTTGCATGCATTTTTGTAGTGTTTTATAATTTCTGTCTTGAAAGGCGAATCCGTTACCATTACCCTACCAAAAGTACAAGCTGGTAAGAGACCTAGTTCCACATGTTTTGCTGAATCCATCGCTCGTAGCTAGGTACCCGTATGTCCGAACAGAACGAAACGTAATTTGAGCTTGAAAATGTTGTCAATAAGCTGCGGACACGACTGTCAAAGTTTGGTGGGTGATACTGATTACTCCTGTGTGGGATTTCACATATCATGGCTTCTATTGGTGCAGAATCAGATCAATTATATATTAATTGATACACGTACTCTTACTAGAGTCAAAAAGGATAGACAAATTAAGGATGATGTCTGATGTCTGATGTCTGTATCAGTGCCTCGTTAATCCGGATTAGATTCGCATCAATTATTAGCTTTTGAAATGGTTAGTAATTTAGATAATTAACGTAAATATAAAACTTATTTATTTAAATAATTTTTAATTTTTAATCACCTAGCTAGTACTTAAACGGATGAATTCTTATCCCATTAATCCACTAACAAAGGCACTGCAAATTGTATGATCAGCAACTGAAAACTATTCAAGGAAGAGTCAGAAACCGCCATGAACAGCCGCCACTTCCTTCTCATATCCTGTCCTGCCCAAGGCCATATCAACCCCACCCTCCAGCTAGCCAAGCGCCTCATACAAGCCGGTGCACGTGTCACGTTTGCCACCACCGTCCGCGGCCACCGGGAAATAAAAGCCTACCCTTCCCTCGAGGGCTTATCCTATGCCTCTTTCTCCGACGGCTTCGTTTCTAAACTTGAAATTATGACGTACCGATCGAATACCCCAAACCAAGAAGCACGTAAAAGCTTTAAATGTCGATGCAGGTGGGGGAACTGAGACAGATTGGTTAGTTAGTTACACCTATTCCGTCTTCATGTTGCATTGAATTTGAGCGTGGAAAATTCAAATAAACACGTTACTAGTAATAATTAGAGTCTCTTTGGGTTTAAACTTAGCCAAAACCTAAGGATTATATTCTTGAAATTGAAAACTCAATATGATCTGCAAACCCAAAACGAAATTAATTGGTTAAAATTGAGGGGTTTGATGAGTTTTTGACCTTATACTCTTATATTTATGTTTCAATACGACTCGAACCAGATTCGCAAACATGAATCATTACCCATACTTTAAACCAAACAAATTAATTAACTTTATCATGTTATTTTAGTAACTAGGTAATGTAATAATTTTTTTAAAAAAAATTGATATCTTGATTTTTTTTTTTTTTTTTTTTTGAGGATGATATCTTGATAACCGTCTCGTCAATTTCCATCCTCATTTGTAGCATTTTTCTTAATTTATTTCTTCTACTAATTTCTTACTTCTTGTAATTAAATAGCTTACATATTTTTATGCACATCTATTGAAAGCTGAATCATGGTTAGTTTGATTCTCGAAACAGTAATTAATCCAATACATATATATATAAACCTTAAATAATTTTTTGAGTTTGAACTCCTCCCATTCAAATCATCAAAATTTGTCATACCACAACCAAAAGTTATTGGACCACCACCAAAAGTTGTCGTACCTTTGTTGGACCATAGTTGAAAGCTGTCGGACCTCCACTAGACTACAACCGAACGATGTCAAAAGTTGTTGGTTGTTTTTTACCATCTCTTATTTTTTATACGAGCTAAATAATAAAAATTATTTTGAAGAAAATTATTTTTTTCTAGACAAAATTTTTTTTTTTCGTTGAAACAAACTAAGCCTTAGCCTTAGTCCTAAAAAATTCAAGAAATAAGGAAAAAAAAAAATTGAAAAGACTTAGCTAGAAACTAGAATTTAATAATATATTTGACCCACATAAAATTAAAAAAATAATAAAAATAAAATAAAATAAAATGAATGATTTCACATGGGTTTAGGGGCCCTCCTAATGTGCGATTAAACGAGAAGGGTTTGGAGTGGTGGGGCTGAGTGCTGAGATCAACGCGCAATGAGAGATAACCGTCTGATGGGATCTGCATGTTATTGAGAGAGAGAGAGAGCAGGTGCATAGCACTTCGGCAGCAACATGATGCCACGTGTCAATCAATTATAACACTCCACATGGCAATTGACATGCATGCCCCCACCCCCCATGTGATATAATAAGATAATAATAATATTGGGCAGGCCTCCAACTTTGTGTTGACTGAGCCTTTTTTGTCTTGTTGTCGACTTGTCGTGCAACCTATTCGCTAATTAAGTTACGGACAAAAGGAATGTGATGGGATTCTTGCCTAACATTAAACATACTACCATAAACCATGTTCATGAGCTTCTTTGGTATATATCTATAAAAATATATATAACTTTTTAGTTGGGAAGCAGAATAGTCAAAGTAAACTTTAACTATTTTGCTCTTTTCTCTTTTCCAGCAGAATAGTCAAAGTAAACTTTTTTATTTAACATTGAACAGTGAATAGGCAGAATTGCCTATTAATAATTTTTTTTTGGCTCTGTCCCTATTTATGGGTGCTATTTTAAATGCCATAAAATGCTTTAACTTTTCTCTCTTGACACCAAATATTATTTTTCAGATAAGATGGTCAAAGACCCGATTCAATAAGTGTTTTATAAGTATTTGAAGAAACTTTACTTAACCATTTTAACTTGTCATCGTTTTTGTCATTACTCTCTTAAACTTTAAAAACTTTAAATTTAGTGTCTTTGTCTTTCAATTTTTTATTTTTTATTTCAATTTTACCCCACTATTATGATTTTTTTATCAACTCTTATCAAAATTTAAAAAATATATATTTATTTTTTTTATTTTTCCAAATATTCAGACTTTTGTATTTTTGCATCCCTAAGTCGCTGTCCAATTAAGATCATCCCGGCCCTACCCAATATATTTTCGTATGAGTAAGCTGTGTCTAGTCGGTTAGGTGCTTTTGAAGTGGCAGCTGTGATTATTAAATGACCTGTCTCATCTTTGGCTTGAAGAACTTCCACCCACCTTCTCTATCGGGGAAGGCTGCCAATGTTACGTTGTTTATCAGAGATGAGAAGATGACGGTTTGATTGTCGTAGTATCAATAAATGATGAGTAGCTAGAGGTTGGAACACTGGGTACGAATGGCTACCGGCAAGTCTTGAACACTATGTAGTGAAAATTGCTTGGAAATTACTGCGGCTTTGTTTGGTAATGGAAGGAAAATTGATAATGAGAGTTAAAGGTGATAGATGTTATTTTTTAATTCAAGGCCGTAGGCTCCAAAGACTCCAAACCAAGAAGCACGTAAAAGTAGTTCAAAACGGAGACTTCGCTTTCGAGTAGTCAAATTAGGGAGGAACTGACACAGATTGGTTAGACCTATTCCTATTGCATTGAATTTGAGTATAAAAAAAAACCTAAATTTATTTTACATGTTCAACGGAAACGTATAAGTTTCTATAGACCGGATCAGTTGATTCTCTTAACCCTCCCAGATATATTGGCAAACTTGTTTAATTTCTAAATTTATATATCTATCACCTCCAATTGATCAAAGGTATAGAGGTACACGTGTATGAAGGCAAATTTCTTCTCAATTCCCATTATCCATCTTCCTGTACGTTGACGTAAAAGCTCACATCATTGCAAGACTTGGAAACTTCTCTCCTCCTCCCTAAACCCTCATTTTCTATGAAAAAACCTACCGTCCATACACCCACTAGCCACTACAAAAAAAAAAAAAAAAAAAAAAAAAAAAAAAATTCTCCAATATCGCAAATTAGCACGTCACTAAATTAATAACGTGTCAAAAAATGGCATGTCAAGAATTAGCGACATTCCAACGAGTAATGATTCAACACCACCCAAACATACAACTTTTCACCACTTTGTCTATGTGGCAAGATGACTCCCAACTACTTTTTGAATTTTTTTATTTTTTAAAAATAAATTAAGGTGAATGACCACCTTACCACATAGATAAGGTGATGAAAAGTTGTATGTTTGGGTGGTGTTGAATCATTACTCCATTCCAATTTGGCAAGTCACCAATTCTTGACGTGCCATTTTGACATGTATCATGTATGTATACATACATATGTATAGATATAAGATACATATATTAGTAATAATTAATATTGCAGCAATCAAAATTGTTACTTTCGGCTATTTCAAAAATTCCCAAAACTTAATTTAGATTCTTCTTTGTTTAAATTTTGAAATTAAATTTAACATATATTTATAAAATATTTCTTCAAGATAAACAATGCTATATTAATTAAACTAATATGTTCAGAATACTTATAGTCGAAATCCGCATCTCCTAGGCTATTAGGGCCAATTGATTTTGGTTGATCTGCTTCTTGCATGTTGGACGATGAAAAACGTATTATATTTAATATGATGTACAACCAAAAGATTTTTCAATCTTGTGCATGAAACACCAGAAATTTTAAATTTGTTCTTTGAAAACGAATTTTATGTTTTTCCATTTAAAGATAGAGCATTAGAGTAAATTGTATGTGTAATAACGAAAAAAAATAATTTGTAAATCAATAACATATATTGGATAAAAAATTAAGTGATAAGAGGGACACATTATTTTCGATTGTTAACGAAAATAGAAAAGTAAGCAGTTTTCTTCATGGCCTTTTTCTTTTTCTCCTAGGCCTAATCCTTTATGGTCCTTTTTTTTTTTTTTTCATAAGTAATCCTTAGCTAATGAAAAAAAAAAAAAAAACACTTAGAATATATCACTTCAACCGATATAGATGTTATAAATGAATTTAAAGAAGAGCATCATTCGATCCTTTGTATGTGCAACCCATTTGATGGGGTTATCCCATTCCATAACTTGAACTTCAGGGTTTTGTTTTACCTTGTTAGGGATGAAAATTATCTTATTTTTTGGGCAAATTCTAATCCCTTTTTAACTCCATCCTCTAACATTTGATTGTGTTTGATTTTTCAAAGTCTACGGGACAGAGCCCACAGAAAATTGCGTAGCTCTCATAATTTATTTGGATTGATATTTGTGGGCCTTAATATGGTAGCAGTATATTTAATCTATTAAATGAGACAATGTAGTGACTGGGTGGGGACACAATGTCAGTGTTTGGATGACTTTTTTTCCACTTTGTGTCGTTCCTATCTCTACGTGTAGTGGCTTGTTTGTCTTGTGCTTTTCTGTATTTGTAATGCAAGTGCAACCACGTTCTAAAGACGAAACTTGAAGTCTTTTTTCTGGTAGTTTCTTGGAAAGTTCCCTCTTGCTCGATCTGGTCCAATCTGCAAGGCCATGGAAGCATATGCTTTCTATTCAACTCTTTATTCTAACTTGTCATGTGCTTCTCTGGTCCAATCTCTATTCACGTTGTTATATTAAATGGAGGTGTTAAACTCGTGAGATAATTAGAAGTCTAAATGTACTAGGACGGTATTGATATGGAAACTAACCGCATATAATTTTCTACATTTGAGATCACATTGTAATTAATCTTTGAGGTTAATATGTTTTGCAAGTGATTGTATAACCGGGTTTTAATTTAAGTATCAAAGTTGATTTCATATAATTGTGAAGAAAATGTTGGGAATTCGAATGTTCTGGATCTTACTAACTGAATTTGTTGTTTTATTGTTTTCTTTTTTATATTGTGAGTCTCGTTATAGGCTTCTTATGGATGATATTTATTAAGAAGATACAACTATATATATGCAAAAATCAATTAAAGAATTCAATTTTTGCTACAACAGTACGTTTAAATTTATAAAAGATTAAGTATTGAAATTCCTTTAACTATGATGACTGTTTTTTTTTTTTTATGTAATATAATTTAACAATTCAAATATATATAACTATAAATTATAGTCCTACTGTCACATAATTCATAAATTTAGTCGGTTAGGTGCTTTTAAAGTGGCAGCTGTGATTATTAAATGACCTGTCTCATCTTTGGCTTGAAGAACTTCCACCCACCTTCTCTATCGGGGAAGGCTGCCAATGTTGTTTATCAGAGATGAGATGAGAAGATGACGATTTGACTATCGTGTATCAATAAATGATGAGTAGCTAGAGGTTGGAACACTGGGTACGAATGGCTACTGGCAAGTATTGGAAATTGCTTGGAAACTTCGCTTTTGAGTTGCCAAATTAGTGAGGAATTGACACATATTGGTTAGAGCTATTCCTTTTGCGAATTTGAGTGTGGAAAATTGCACTGCATTTAAAGCTATTCCTTAATTTCCAAGCAATTTTCAATATAAATCGGAATTTGGATCTCTCCGGTTAGTTCTAAGGCAGGAGTATATTTATCTAAAAAAATATGAAATAATAAAAATACTCTTGACATAATTATTAAACGAATACTTTCTAATTCAACTGAACTGAAGAGGATTGTGTTCCTATCCAAATCGACTGCTATCCAAAAAACGTGTGGAAAATTGCAGTGCTTTTAAATCTATTCCTTATTTTCCAAGCAATTTCCAATACAGACTGCTCTCCAGGAAACGTGTGGTTGGGCAGGATGGGTCGAATTTAAGCATTTCAAATGAGTGATTCTTGATGTTATTCTTACATTTATTTATTTTTTATGTCGTTTTAAAAATGATATGACTTTTAAAATTATTATTTGGTCAAAATTTAATTTTGATCAATTATAAGTTCAATGATGATTTTAATAGCCACCTCATTTTTAAAAAGACACAAAAAAGATATGGGAATGACATTTAGAATTACTCATTCTAAATGAACTACTATACTAATAATAATTATAGTCCATTTGGGTTTACGATTTTAAAAAGTGCGATTTAAAATAACAATTTTAAAATGTGTGATTTAAAAAGAAATAATTTTTAAAAACGTAATTAAGCATTTGGGAAAATCGCAGTTTAACCTTTAAAATCGCAAATTAACCTTTAAAATTTTATGTTTTCAAAAAAGCATCATCTTATTCGCAATTTGAAAATAAAATTTTCTGCGTTTTGGGTAAATTAATTATGCTTGGACGTGCTTCATGGTTTGAAAAAAAATAAAAATAAACAGAGACTTAATTGTGAGTGCTCAAATGAAAAAGGTGATACCATCAGCTTCCACTGGATTCTACTATCTGCATTAACTTTAGTCAGCTACACATAATTTGAGCATTTTTCTTCTTTTTTGGAAATTGTATTTACTTTTTAAATTTGAAATTATGCCTCAAGACCCAATTTCATAACCGACAATTAAGTCTCTTTTTTTTTTTTTTTTTAACATATCCACATAAGAGAAGGAAGAAAAATTCGAACTAGTAACCTCCGCTATATGAGGCGTGGTCCCTTGCTGATTGACATACCCCTTGGGGACAAAAGTCTCCATTTTGTGCAAATCAAAAAGCGCGCGCACACACACACACACACATATATATATATATATATATATATATATATATATATATATATATATATATATATATATATATATATATGTCCAGGTGGTGGAAGCACTAACATTTACCAAAAATTCAATTAGAAATTTTGTCCAAAAATAGTTTATATTGAAGTTGCGTAGTCGTCTAATCCCTTTTCATGACTCTCGTGATTTATGCCGTTAATCTAGGAAAAGTACTGATGTTGATGTGTGACGAAGGAAATAGAGGGGACCCACAGATTAAGATCCTCTTAAATTTTATTTGTGTAAGACTCACCCTAACAACATAATATTGTCCGTTTTTTACTCTTCTAAACTAGACTTTTTAGGAGGTCACCAATTTTGATACAAGTCTCGTAAAAGCACGCTTAACTGCGGAGTTCTAATGGGTTTATGGCAATCATGACTTTAAAACGTGTTATGTCAAAAATTGTGCGAATATAAATATAAACTTAAAATTATGCCTCAACACCCAATTTGACACCTGTAACGCCCCAAATTTGAGCTTGCAAATTCATAAGCAGAAATCTCCGGTTTCCACGTGACATTACTACATTAGAGATAAACTCTCGCAGCGGAACATATATATTTTTTTTTTCTAAAGTTTTAGGAATTGATAGCATAACATATTAGAGCTGACTGAAATACCTCGGTACATTTATTAAAATTTACTAAGGTTTATCTTTACATGTCATATGCACACTAGGTGCATCAAAATTAGTGTCACAGACGGCATATAAGCATATAACATAAAGCATGCCAAACATGACATCGTTTTAAATATTTACATGCCATAAAACAAGACACATATAAATACAACTAGTAATTTCTAAACTAGTACATAATAGTTCAATAATGGTTTCAAAAGCCATCAAAACTGGCATATGGGTCCATGCGTTCATTCTCCAGATCTGCATCAGTAACTATGCAAATATGACTTCATCATATTTACATAGACAAACAAGTGAGTCATCCATTTTCATAACTAAGTTACCATTAGATTAATAACAGTTCATAAATAATATAAATACAATGGTTGTATGAATATGCATTGTAGTAACCATTTAGTTTGTGTTTTATGATCATCTTACTTCATACCTCTCATTCTTAGGTATCCGAACCCGTTCATGTCCTTTGCCTTACACTTAAAGTCTTACCTGTTTGCACTGGAATCCTACTAATTCTAGCATTAGTTATATATTAGGACTTCGGACTCACCCTGGGTCACTATGAACCCCCTAGGTCCATTGACTAGCCTTCATTTCACTTGCTACTACATTAGCTTGTTGATGGCTATCTCATCAGCCGTTATATTAATTGGACACAACATGCAATGCAAGAACAACCACATGCAATAAACACACATCACACAATTCTAATGAAACATAAAATCATTCCTAAGTAAGTACATCTATACTTACTCTCCTTGGTGTAATTTCTTAGCTCATTTTCTGTCATAAATAAATATATACAAAGAAGATAATATATTTATCAGTCATTTTTCCAATATTAAAACTGTTTATTTTTATATCTATTCATTCATTGTTTTTAGTCATTAATATTAAAAGGTGATTACTTATAAGTCTTTTGACATTTAAGCTTTATGTTCAAACACCGACACGTGGTGATATAATGTTTAAACATAAGTCTTTCAGTCAAAGCATTTTTAAAAAGTATTTTAGAGCAATTATGATTATCCACAAGAATTGTAAGTGTAAAACAAGACAATAACATGAGAACATAAATACTACAACAATTAATGTTTAAGCATTGAAACACAGCATAGTTCTCTTGGTGACATAACATTTAAACATGAATCTTAACATGATAATATTATGATGCAAATGATAGGGATATTAGCGGCAGAGCCACTTTGTATAGGGAAATTTGCGGCAGAGCTACTTTGTAGGAATGCAATAAATAATAAAATAAATACAGGTGGTCAAACCAACTCCGCAGTAAAGCAATAAATGATAAAATAGATACAAGTGGTCAAACCAACTCCGTAGTAAAACAATAAATGATAAAATAGATACATATCTTAACAATTAATATAGAGAGCTATATAATAAATACACAAGTAATGAAATCAAATAGTAAGGAAGAGGTGTTAAGTGATTCATAAGATATTCATTTGAATGTTTCACTTCAAACTATATCTTTTGAGTTTTTGGACTCGATATAGCGGAAGTGAATTAAACGCTTTCTTAGAAATATCTAAGAAGTCACTCCATGTATCAAGATTACTTACCAATCTGATTTGAAGAGAAAAATAAACTTCAAGAACACCAAAGTGGTTGTGTGGTAGAAGGAGAGAAAAATGGAGAGAAAACCAAAGCAAAAGCTTTCTTAAAAGTTGTCTATGATTTGTGTAGAAATCTAAGACCCTTGCATGCTTATTTATAGGAGAAAAATAGGGGTATTAAGGTGCAAAATGTAATAAAAGAATTAGCTTATTGGATAATATCTTGCAAACTAGTCCTTACTTTATTATTTATTTGAATTTTAGAATTTTCATTCAACTAGAGGGCAGCCTACTCCGAGAAATTTTTCGATGGTCAAACCTACTCCGATTGACGTGAAATTTAAAGGGTAGATAGAGGACTTTAAGACAAACACTTTCTCTTTTTGGTTCGACTCATCTTGAGTTCGTTTTAACTCTATTCTGGTCCAGTCAAAGTTTCTGTCTTATAAGCCAAAATATCTTTAAACCACTTTCTACGTTCACACTTGCTTTATTGATTTTTCTTTCTTGTCATGATTACTCTTTGTGATATTTTTCCTTCATTAATACTTCTTTTTTTCATACATAAATGTTTCTAGAAGCATGGAGATATTTTTCTTTGACAGTTTTTCGTTTAATTCGACAGTTGGGTCATTTAAGCACCGATTTTGGATAAAAAAGTTAATTGTTACTAAATTGAATTTTGACTTCACAGGATTCAAGTATAAACTATATATATATATATATATATATATATATATATATATATATATATATCGAGTAATTATAAGCCATAAAAACATATTTATCAAGCCTAAATTTAGAGGTCAAAGTTCAACTAAAAGTGTCACTTGGCACCTAAATAGTCAACTACAAATCCAAAAAGTCAACCTATTGACTTTTCACAAAATTTTACCATGTGATAGACATTTCTATTGTGAATACAACAGTCTTTGAATCAACTAAATCTGAGTCTGTTTGACATGTTTTTGGTTCAATTAAAATTTAAAGCTTAAATGTTACTTTTAGGTTTTTAAGAGTTTTTACGTTTTGATCTTTTAAGTTTTCAAAACAACTTTAGGTTTGCTTATAAAAACTGGTAGATATTGTCTCCTCAACATTATCACTGATTTCTTAAGAGCTTGAAATTACTGGGTGTTACAACAACTGGCAATTAAGTCTCCATTTTGTCCAATCCAAGAAGCATGTAAAGTAGACCAAAAGTATGAGTTATAATGCCAACACATATTCTTTTAAATAGGCTTTTGTATGATAGTAGAAACATTAATATTAGATTTTCTTTTCAAAGTACATAGACCATGCATTTTCAATTTCAAAGAGAGTTGGGTATAGCTCACTTTTATATTTTGAAATGGTTATATTTTTTTTTGGAAACTTCTCTCCTCCTCTCTAAACTCTAGCTTTCTCTGAAAAAAAAAACCTACCGTCCGTACACCCACAAAAACTTAAAATAAAAATTTTAAAAAATAAAATAAAATTAATAATAGGGTTTTAGTAACGTGTCAGGTGGTATGAGATGTCACTAAATTTTAGTGACTTGTCATTAGTGGCGTGTGTCCAACGTCACTAATCACCGCGTCACCAAATGGGGATTTAGTGATGTGCAATTTTTGACACGTGAAAAACTTTATATTTTATGGTTTTTTTTTTTAAATTTTTTAATTTTTAAAAAGACTTACAAATTTAGCCAAAAAGAACCAAAAACCTGAAAATTGCACGAGATTAGACATTTTAAATCCCCAATATTGCGAATTAACACATCACTAAATTGGTATACACACACACACACACAAATTTTGCAACGTGTCAATCTTTGACACGTCACTAATTAGTGATGTGTTGAATTTGGCATATCAGTAATTAATGACATGCCAACTTCACTAAATATTTTTAATGACGTGCTACTTTTTGACATGTCACTATTTAATAACGTGGCAAAAATTGGATAACTGTAAACGTCACTAAGTTTTTTTTCACTATTTTTTTTTTTGGGGGGGGGGGGGTTCTTTAGTGCACGTCACTAATTAGTGACATGCCAAAAGTTGATTATTGTAGACACATCACTAAATGCAAATTTTTTTTGTAGTGACCATGGGAGGAAGAAGCTCTGTGCTTCCCTCCCCATCCTCTCCCTTTTCTCCTCTCCTCCCCTTTCTTCCCTCTGTTAACGCCTCGGCTGAGGCCTTTATCTTTTTGGAGCTTGCTCTAGACCAATTCACCTCCTTCGAGGTAATTAATATGCTTTCCTTCCCATCAACACAGTTATCACCGAACATGCCCTTCCTCCATTGTGTCTATTGCGATTTTTGGCTCAATTCTTGGGTCAAAATTTTTGGATTTAAATTTATGTTTCCCCATCAATTTTTGCATGACACGTGCCTCTCCATTGGGTTCTCCGGTGTCTTCCGCTTCCACTGACACTCCCCGCATTTTCTCCCGACTTCCACACATCAAAGCGTGACATGCATGAGCTAGAGTTTGTCTCTCTTTCTGGGGAATGACGGTCATGCTTCTCCCTCCAACTTTACCTCGGCCCTATAGTTGGCTATTCACGGCAGCCCCTTGCGATCACAGGTGGAGAGAGGTCTTCTAGTAGTGGCGTGTGGTCTTCACGCGCCGCCACTAGCGACTGCCAGCCCCTCCCTTCAACTAGATCTGTGTTGTTATTTTTTTATGTTACTTAGGTTATTGCTTTCCTTTATGAGAAACTGTTGTATTTGAAATTGTGTTGGTATCTCTCTTTCCTCCGGTCTTCATGTGGGGATGCAGATGAGCTTGTTCTAATCTGTTTTCTTTTCAATTTTAAAACCACATTGTGCGGCCCTTTGAAAGGATCGGGTCATTTGTTTGACCCATTTCCTACTATTTGTAAATATTTTAGCGATGTTCTAGTGATGTTCTAGTTTAATTAATTAACTTGAGGCATTAGGTGAGTCCTCTCAACTCATCCGTGGCAGCATTACCCTTGTAGCCTTTGATTCTTCAAAAAAAGAAAGTCGATAATATTGCAGCTGTTGTTAGAGATCATAACGGGAAAGTGGTGCCTAGCAAAGCTTGAAAATCATGCTAATTAACTTGGTCTAAGTGGCAGAAGCATTAACGATAGGTGGATTTGTTTTTCTACTAAACTCTTTATGGTGCTAGTCAAGCAATCCTTGAAGAAGGCAATGAAACTAAATGCATTTAAAGCCTTAATTTGTTTTGGCACAAAAAATGTTTTATCGGTTGGCTCGTACGAAAAATTGGTGGCTGCAAAAAGCGGTTGGCGACTTTTAGCGAACACCACGCAAATTTCGGCAATCTCCGGTGGTGATGATTGGCAACCAACGATGAATTCCGGTGGATATCGGTAGTAGATTATGGCAAAATTCGGTGCCTGTAGAGAATGAACTGCAAAAAAGAGTACATGCAAGAATGGAAATTTCAAATTCGAGAAATTGTTTACTATCTTAAAAAAGAAAAACTATTTTAAGATTTTTTTTTTTTTTAAAAAAAAAAATCCTATTCAACCAAAGAGGCGAAAATTAATCCATATCTTAAATTAAAGAAATGAGTATAGAAATAAAATTAAAAAATCAAAAATCAATTAAATTCATCCATATCTTAGATCAACTTGTGGACAAAAAATAAAAAATCGAGATAAAAGATAGACAGACAAAAATAATAGAAAAATTATTATAAAAAAAAAAAAATTAAAATTAGCACCTTTACAATAACTAGGGTTGTTGAAGGACGGGAATTTGTTCTCAGTGGAATATTTTGATGGTACCGTCCCACCAACTCAAATGTTGTTTGAAAAAGCTTCATTTTGGGTTAGGATGTTTAATCTACCTACCTCTTTCTTTCATGTGTGAGAAGATGCATGGGAGTGCAGTTGGGTAATTCGATGGGAGTCGTTGAAGAGATGTTGAAGCAGAAGAGGATGATGGGATCGGTTGGGGAGAATATATTCGGGTGAGGATTTCTCTTGGTATCACAAAGCCTTTAGCAAGAGACCGAGTCTTAAAAATGAAGGAGGCGAATACTAATTGCCCAAGTTTTGTTTCCATTTCGGAATAATTCGACATGCAGTGTTAGAAGAGGTGGCCAACACCCGGGTGATTCATCTAATGCTCAATTTGGCTCTTGGTTGCGGGCTCAACCTGGCTTCATTCGATCAGGCCATGGACTGGTCGAGGGAAGGATGTGAGGCTGGGAGAATTTCCTTAATTCTCATGCTAATGCTCCTTCGGCAGAATCTGGAAGTCATGCATTTATATATATATATATCCCGAAACACTCGGCAGTTGGGGGGAAGGCTGTTTCCTCAAAGAGTGGAGGACCTAATGAATCTGATATATTCAAATGAAGTCCTTTAGGGGCTTGGTTTCTTAAAAGGCCCGGGGACAATGGGCCGGGTTTCAGCTGAGCCCATTATGCGGGACAGCCCAATTGGTGAAATCAAAGTGGTGCAGGTTAGCCCAGTGCCATAAGTCTGGCTCGGAGGGCCTGGTTGACATCCCGATCATGCAGGATGTCAAATGCGCACGAGTCTGTGGCCTCCACACGACTTTCCAGAATCTACCTTTCTCGTTGGGATTCTCTCTGGTCGACTTTCGGGTAATTTTCTCTCGCACCAAACACCCCCAGTCTTCGTTTTCTATTCATTTTTCTCACTTAAATTCCCTCATTTCCATCTTTAATTCCCTTTTCAAGAAATGTGTTTTCGAGTTTGCTGTTGATTTGATTCTTCACACTCCCATAATTGCCGACGTTTGGGAATTGTTTCATAGTCTTTTTTCTTTTTGTCGTGGCATTATATTGACGATGATTTTTTCGTGTGAATTCTCTAAGATGCTTGATTTTTGCTTGAATTTGTATGAATTGGTTTGTTATGTATCTGCATGAGCTTTTGATTTCCAACTTTGTCGTTCATTTTCTTTAGTTTTTATCCTATTGATATTCTGTATCTCACAGTCACAGTCTAAATTGGTGTTGAGTTAATAATTCTTTCGATGTTTTTTCTACATAATTCAGATTATTATATACATAAAAATTTCTCTTGGTCCTGAAAATCGCTTATTTCAAGCTTGTAATGATCGAGTTCTTACTATCAGTACTTCAGAGCCTTTCTGTTTCAGTCAATACTTGAGGATTTTGCATTTGTGGTGGTCTGTTTGATGCAAAAGTTTTAGGTTTTATGGATATTGTGAATACTTAAGTGATTGGCACTCTTTCGTGCTAGACAGTTTTGCAAGCTTATGGTGTTTAACGTGAATACTTGATTATTAATTCATCCAAAATAAAATAAAATTGATAAGTAGAACAATTTTATAAAAAAGAGCTGACGGACGCAGCCCAACTGCAAAAAGTATACAAAAGCAACTCAAATTAGGGTTGATCCATGTCACATTTGGGAGGATAAAAGGGGGATAGGAGTCTTGCATATAGCATTACTCATATGTGTGTGTGTGTGTTTGAGTTTATCTAGGTTATTTTGGCTGGCTGAGACTTTTTATTATTTTTAAGGATTATGATGTAGTTTTTATTAGATTTTCGAAGCTAGAAGAGTGTGCTTTAATTGTTGTAGCTAATTATTACTCAGCTTTGATAATTCTCAGTAGAGAAACTTATTTTATTTCTTTTCCCCTTGCTGTATAGCCTAGAAGACCAGCCTCTGGGCAGTGATTTTGATCTTTATTACTCTCTTTTTTATTTTGAAATATATCTCTAGCACAAACAGATCTATTTTCATGGGTATCTCCTACATCACATCCACACATACCCCCGATTGAGTCTAGAACCCATGACCACAGTGTTCACTTTGTTCTTACATGAAAAAGATATGTTTTTTGGGTTAAAGCTCATTGACACCAGAAAATATGTATGTTATTTTAAGTCGTACATGTACATGTCATTAGTATCTCATTGCGTTTGACAAATATATGGCTGTTTTTCTATGTATGTATACTGCACCCTGTTCTCTGTGTTGAAACATAAGTTGGCAGTTGGCCAAATCAAAGTAATTTATTGATGGAGGTATTGAGCTGTTTGATTAATAAGTCATTGGATACGGGGCTTCAAGAAGTTTCTGAGATTGTGATAACCATAATGGTGACATTATTCCCTTTTGGAAACTTTATGAAACAGTTATTCTTGTTATTATGAGTTTTGAGCTGTGTCCAGCTTGAAGGTAGACTGGGAAAAATAATCATGTTATTATGAGTTTTGAGTTGTGTCCAGCATGATACAAATAATTAGGTTTTTAATTTTAATTTTTAATTTACTTATTTTATTTATTTTTTTATTTTTCTGGCTAGTAGAACTCAGGTGTTTGTTGCTTCCTAGTTTGCTGGTTTATGAATCTCTGTTACAAAAAGTTGTAGTGGTTTGTGTCATTGACATACCATTTGGAAACCCATGAATTGGACAAAATTAATTAAAATGGAATTTGTTTAGCCCAATTCATGTGCTTGGAGAAAGAAAAAAATGGTGAATTCAAATTCAATTCAAAGCCATGAATTGAATAGAATTAGAATTTTTGTGAACTGGTCAACAAAAGATCATATCAAATCTAATTTGAGAAGAAGAATCGAACATTACTGCTTTCATATTGAGGATAGCAATTAGTATTTAATGATATTTTTAACTTCATTATTTTTTATTTGAGTGTAACTGGTAACGTTTTCTTCTGTAATTTATATAGCATAGATCTTAGTTGTGTCAATTTTGTGCTTGACCTGCAAAGTTTTTGTTGTTTCAAATGTAATTTTTCACTGTAACTATTTAGGTAGCACCCAGAAGTCCATTATTGCTAACTACATCACTATCCTTTTTGTCATACTTCATCTTCTTTGCAGGTAAATTGCTTCGTCAGAGGAGTAGATGGCTTTTTTGTTTAAGGGGATGAAAGAGGAGGCATCTGAATGCCCCTTTCATGCAAAGGACATTCTGAGATGTCCATTTTTGAGGAACATCAACAAACCCACTTGCTTTTCCTTCTCTTCGGCGAATTTCCTCATTCCTGTAAGTTCTATTTCTTTTCTCCTTTATTTCGCTTTACCATTTGTTTAGTTTCTTCTTAATCTTTATTAATAGATGATGATTTATCAATATGCTTTGATATTGAGATTGACTGTGTTTTATTTTCTTTAGGCCCAATTTTGACATGGCGTTTAGCCTCTTTCATGGGAAGGATGGGGTTGTTCCACTCTCAGGGAGATCTAATGTTCATAGTGACATTCCAGAACCTGAGCCTTCACCTTGTTAGAAATAAGGAGAAGGAGATGGATGTCTGTAATGGAAGAGGGAGAGAACACGAAGGTAAACAAAGAACTACATCTTTACTGATTTCCTTACATGCTTGATTACAAACTAGTCTAATATATATACTTAACAAAAAGGTAAAGACTAGAGTACCAAGAGATAAATTAAAGGTTAATAACATGGTGGTATAGGTTGAGGAATGGCTTGACCAGAGGGATGGCTTGCATCTGCAATGGTGACTTGTGATTGTGGAAGACTTGTTGATGCAGAGATGGTGAGGTTGCTGCAGACTTGTTGATGCTGATGAGTGGTTAACTTGTTGCTGAGGTTTATCCTCTAATACACCTCAGTTCAACCCTTTAGCAACAAAAGCTGCCACCATAAGTTTGTCAGCATTTGGACTGGGAGGGCCATTTGGCTTTGTTAACTTTTCTGAGAAGTGGAAGAAGCAGAAGAAGTCTGAGCCGTCCAGCAAGAGGGAACCCTCTTCTGAGGTAGATTTACATCCTTTTGCCTAGGCTAACATTTTATTTTGAAAAAGGAAGTGATTTTGGGAAAAATTGCACAAGGGTTTGTTAACCAATGCATTGGTGCTGTGGGATAATAAAATCTGTTATGGGATTTCGAATATCCAGTTTAGGAAATTAATTCATAATTTCATCTTAATTGTTTGAGATATTGCATTAGTGTCATTCTATAAACCTCACTTGAAAATTGTGACGAGCATCAATGTAGAGGAAATAATTTGACAGGCAACGGTCCAATCCGGCAACTCACAGAAGAATATGTAAAAATGCTTAATGAATCATGCCCTATGCTCTCAATTTGAAATAAATAATTAATTACTTGTTGCAAACCTGACTGAGACTTCTTTTGTTTCTGATCAACCATGCAGAAAAGGAAATGTACCAAAACACGAGGCACTGAGAAATGGTGGGTTAGAAACAGGAAACTGCCCAATTGGCAAGACCTGCATAGCAGTGAGCTGTGTCCTCCCTCTTGTGGCAACAGCTCTTCAGCCACCACCTGGTATGAAGTTTAGATGCCCTCTAGCAGTAGTTGCTGCAAGTAGGGCTATAAATTTTTGACACAACCCGCAAACTCAATACAAAATTAAAAGATTATGGTTAAGCTTAAAAGGGTTCTGGCCATAAAAGGGTTGACCCGTTAGACCTGTTTAATAAAAGGGTCATTATTAGGTCAACTCGTTTGACCCGTATATTTAAACATTATTTTCAACATTAAAAATTAAATCTAAATAACCATGTTGCATCTTTCTTTCTCTCACTATCTAAATAATAAAGACTAAACTAAAAAAACTCACAAAAGACAAAATAAGTTTATTTCTTTTATTGAGTTAGAACTTGAAATAATATGATTATTCAAACAATACGATTTTTTTTTAGTTTAAATTTGTGTTTTTATTTTTATTTTTATAGACTTTATTATATAATGGGTCAAACGGGTCGTGTCGTGCCAACTTGTTATTTAAGTGGATCGTAATAGGGTTAAAGAGTCCGACCTTTTTAGTTAAACGGATCGTGTTAGGGTTGACCCTTAAAGGGTTCACGGGTCAAACGAGTTGACTCGAACCCGACACGCGAACCCGTTTTGACAGCCCTGGTTGCAAGGGCTTCCCTGCCCAGGATTGCCCTTGTTAAAAACTTACGCCCTTAGCCTCTGCCTGCTAAAACTCATTAGTCTTGTGAGTAATCTTTCTAGTGGCAGTCTGTTACGTGAATGATTTTACAAATACTTAATGAGATAATTTTTTAGGTTTTGACGAAACCTATACTCTTTAGATTCGTTAAAGGGAACCTAAACCTTTTCAAACATAAAGTTTGAGATTAATTTTTTGCATACCTTCTCATTATTTCATCATGCTTAAATAGAAAATATTACAACTGTAAAGGTGGAAATAAAAATAAATTTGATTTGATTACCGTCAATTACAATCAATCCTGTAAAAAATAATTATTCTATAAGGTAAGTATCAAATCATAACATATATTCTAACATAAAGAAAATATTCTACCATATTATATATTCTAATATTAATATCTGCTCTGCGTAAAATTTCATTTTCATAACAATATTTTTGTTATCAATATTTATTTATCTACTTTTCCCTTCTTGTGGGTAGCATATAATGCAGGATCATTTTCCTTCTATGATTAACTTGGGGCCCTAGCTATTCCTTAGAAACTACTTTTGCTTTTATAATGTGACCTATGAGAATAATTACTTTTTATCTTAACTAGATAAGAATATAATAATTGATTGGGGAGTTGTGAAAATTAGAACCACTTCCTGAAGAAAGGAAGAGCAAATGGCAAAGAGAAATGGACTGGTTACTCTCCCCGACCAACTATATGGTTGAGTTACTTCCTACTAAGCAAAAAGGTGCAAATGGCCAGACCCTGTTTTGCTAAATCAATCCAGAAAGAAATTGCTTCACCAAGGAAAAGTGGTACATCAAGTGTTCAAGGCTGCCAAATCAATCAATGAAAATGTTTTGCTTGAAATGCTTGTGCTGGCCATTATCCAAGATGCTCATCCCATGGTAATTAAACTCTCCCATTTAAAAGATTCTTAATTAATCTGCCTTTCTCAATTCTTATAGGATGTTGGGCATTAAATTCTGAAAGCATATTCCCGTGTTCTTGGAAACTTGGCCTATAGCATTCTGTCTAGGATAAGTGATAATTTGGAAGAAGATGGTTTGAGCACTCCAAATTCACCGGTGGCAATGCCTTCTTTGGTATAAATCATTGTGAAACTTTAGCAGTTGGTATAGATGTAAGGCACTGTTGATTGATCAGATGAACAAGGTGCTTGTGATTTGGGACTCTAATTCAAGTAGTACTTGTGATTTGGGATCTTCATACAGTGAGGCCAAAGCAAGTTTTGTGGCTGCAATACCAAGTCAAAATAGACTTTGTGCATTGATAGAGAGGCATGTGTAAGTGCCTCATAAAAATTCTCCTTGATAAACAAAAACAAAAAATGTGTGGTCTTCAATAACTTTTTTTTGTAAAGATAATTTTAGTTTGCCTCTTAAAAAATGTGTAGTTGAGGTCATGGCGAACTTTGGATGTATTGCTTGGAAATACGTAGCAAAAGATTAACCATAATTCTTCAATCGACAACAATTCCTACCAAAATCAAAACTAAGCTAAATTGATTTCAAATTCTTTAAGTTGCAACAATTCCCATGAAAATGAAATTTCAGGCTAGAATGAAATTCTAGAACCTTTGCAACTTGTACACAACTACTTCCAAGTGTAAGCTAGAAGCACTTCGCAATACAACATCTTTATTGAGGATAAGCATTAATTATATATATATATATATATATATATATATATATATGGTTATGAATCACCGATAGAGCATTTCAAAACATGACTCAATAATTCTGTCAACAGCTCTAAAATAGATATGCCTCCAATTCTTGTTAATGATTAGGATCCCAAAGAAAACTCAAAATCCGAATGCATAAGAGACAGCAACAAATGCATAGAAGAATAAAGGGCTATCAATTATTCTAGCCTCTTCCTTTTCACCTTTATGTCCAGGTTCAAGCTGGTTTGCAATTGAGCAGTTTCTCTTTAGAAAATTTCCACATAGATCCGAATTTCCATCATAGCATTGCGTCCCGAAAGTTGAGAATTGTCGCTCAGATGGGACTCTTTCGGAACGATTGTTATAGGCAACACTAAATATTGATAGAAAAGTCATTTCAATAAATTCAAAAGGGATTCTTCCACTCAGCTTGTTGTGGGAAAGATCTAAGCTCCATCTTTTTCAATAATTGTTTGGGGAGTTGTGAAAATCAGAACCACTGCCTGAAGAAAGGAAGACCAAATGGCAAAGAGAAATGGATTGGTTACTCTCCCTAACCAACTATATGGTTGAGTTAGTTCCTGCTAAGCAAAATGGTGCAAATGGCCAAACCCTGTTTTGCTAAATCAATCTAGAAAGAAATTGTTTCACGAAGGAAGAGTGGTACATCAAGTGTTCAAGGCTGCCAAATCAATCAATGGAAATGTTTTGCTTGAAATGCGCGTGCTAGCCATTATCCAAGATGCTCATCCCAAGTTAATTGAACTCTCCCATTTAAAAGATTCTTATTTAATCTGCCTTTCTCAATTCTTGTAGGATGTTGGGCATTCAATTCTGGAAGCATATTCTCGTGTTCTTGGAAACTTGGCCTATAGCATTTTGTCTAGGATAAGAGATCATTTGGAAGATGGTTTGAGCACTCCAAATTCACCGATGGTAATGCCTTACTTCTTTGGTATAAATCATTGCGAAACTTCAGCAGTTGGTATAGATTTAAGGCACTCGTTGATTGATCAAATGAACAAGGTGCATGGGCATTATTTTGACTCTAATTCAAGTAGTACTTGTGATTTGAGATCTTCATACAGTGAGGCCAAAGCAAATTCTGTGGCTGCAATACCAAGTCATAATAGACTTTGTGCATCGACAGAGAGGCCTGTGTAAGTGTCTCCTAAAAATTCACTTTGATAAACAAAAACAAAAAATGTGTGGTCTTCAATAGTATTTTTTTGTAAAGATAATTTTGGTTTGCCACTTAAAAAATGTGTAGTTGAGGTCATGGCGAACTTTGGATGTATTGCTTGGAAATATGTAGCAAAGCATTAACCATAATTCTTCAATCGACAACAATTCCTACCAAAATCAAAACTAAGCTAAATTGATTTCAAATTCTATAAGGTGCAACAATTCCCATGAAAATGAAATTTCATGCTAGAATGAAATTTTAGGCTAGAATGAAATTTTAGAACCCTTTCAACTTGTAGACAACTACTTCCAAGCGTAAGCTAGAAGCACTTTGCAATACAACATCTTTATTAAAGATAAACATTAATTTGAAGTACATATATATATATATGGTTGTGAATCACCGATAGAGCATTTCAAAACATGACTCAATAATTTTATCAACAGCTCTAAAATAGATATGCCTCCAATTCTTCTTAATGATTAGGATCCCAAAGAAAACCCAAAATCCGAATGCATAAGAGACAGCAACAAATGCATAGAAGAATAAAGGGCTATCGATTATTCTTGTCTCTTCCTTTTCGTCTTCATGTCCAGGTTCAAGCAGGTTTGTAGTTGAGCAGTTTCTCGGCAGAGGGTCTCCACATAAATTCGGATTTCCATCATAGCTTTGTGTCTTGAAAGTTGAGAACTGTTGCTCAAATGGGACTCTTCCAGAAAGATTGTTATAGGCAACACTAAATACTGATAGATAAGTCATTTCAACAAATTCAAAAGGGATTCCCCCACTCAGCTTGTTGTGGGAAAGATCTAAGCTCTCCATGTCTTTCAAGTTTTGAAAAGAATTTGGAATGGGGCCTGTTAGAAAATTATTCGACAAGTTCAAGGACAGAAGCTGCGACAATTCTCCCATTTGAAAAGGAATATTACCTGTTAATTGGTTAGATGACATGTCCATTACAGTCATCAATAAGAGTGGGATACCTTTGTAAGCTTGTACCTCATGTTTTGTTTGCAAGGGCAATATAATTTCGAATGCAAGCGTTCGATCTTCATATGTCTTTGGCGGCAAGTAATACAGTCGATCATGGTCTATCAAATATTTTGAGCTATTAAAGCTTGGAGAACTCTTCTTCCAAAATGTAATGTTATCAAGGCAGGTGGGAATACCTCCTGAAATATGATTATCTGAGATATCAAAAATTTGCAAACTTTCCATTTGACACATTCTTCGGAGTAGGTGACCTTCAAAGTGATTTCCACTTAAAAAAACTGCCACCAAGTAAAGATAATCATACAACCACTTTGGAATATTACCAGATAAGTTATTGTTTCGAATATCTAGGATTACCAGATAGGGGCTGTTTGATATTGCGAGTGAGAACATTCCTTGAAATTGATTGCCGCTGAGTAGTAAGCACTCCAAACTTGTCATGTTGGAGTCCCTTGGGAGCATTTCTCCTTTCAATTTATTGTTTGATAGATTTAGATATACTAGTAGGGTGCCATCTCTAGTCAAACTTCGCGGTATTTTCCCTGAGAGCATGTTATTAGAAAGGTCCAATGCTTCAAAATGCAGATTACTAAAAGACCAAGGAATGCGGCCCTCTAATGCATTTGAGGACATGTCAACTTTGGATAAGTTTGGAAGAAGATCCCCAATATTTTTGGGAAGAGAACCACTGACATTATTATCTGACATGTCAAAGAATTCAAGTGATGAAATTCGATTAGCAGAGCAACCAAGAAAAAGAGAACCATCAATTTTGTTACTTCTCAAGGATAATTCTCTGATACTCGTGTTGAATAGCAACTGACAAGGTATCCTTCCCTCTATTAAGGTGTGAGACAAGTCTAGCCATGTCAAGTCAACTTGGGTGGTGATGAAGCTTGGGAAAACGTGGCCATTCTTCTTGTTGAGGCTGCAATTTGCCAAGCCCAGTTCATGAAGCTGAAAGGTTGGAACCCATGAGGGAGATTCGGTTTCAATTTCCAAATTGTAGTTGCTTGAAAGATCAAGTCCTTTGAGACTTGAAGTATTGGCAAAAGTAGAAAATGATAAAACCCCATCTAATTGATTGGCCGAAACACGAAACACCATAATATTGTTTTGTTTGGAGAATATTGATGGAGGTATATTACCTTGAAAGTGATTACCCGAAAGAGCAAGGAATTGGAGACTTGAAGCATTGGCAAAAGTAGAAAATGATAAAACCCCATTTAATTGATTGTTCGAAGCTTGAAAATACTCAATCTTGCTTTGGTTGGAGAATATTGATGGAGGTAGATTACCATAAAAAAGATTATTTGATAGAGAAAGTCCTTCAAGGTTTCCAATCGTCCCAAGACAAGAGGGAATAACGCCTTCCAGTATATTATCCGAAAGATCCAAATACTTCAGATATTGTAATCCCTTCAGTTCGCAAAAAGCTGCATCAAAGTGATCGAGTGTGAAGAAAGAGTTCCAATGTAGGATATTATGTATATGCTTAGAAGGCATCAAAATAATGAACAACCTAATATTGAGGTTAGAAAATATTATGACTGATATATTATAAATTATGTGAAACTCTATGAAGGTAGGATTCTCTGCAAGGTCTCAAGGTATGAATTAAGAGTCATTTAGAATTTCAGGAATTAGCAAAAATGAATTGAGCAAATAAAATTAAATGAAGCTGAGCAAATTATGGGATTAGAAAAGAAAAAAGAGTTCTCACGTACCTTCAAGCCTTCCTCCAATTTGCATGTTAGAAAGTTGTAAGTGTTCGAGTTCATCAAATAAGGTGAACAAGGTTACATTTGGATACCATGTACTTCTTGATGAAGCGTCGTTGTACTCCCCTACCCATATTCTGCTAACTCCTCCAGCAATACCGTCACATTCAATTCCGTACACTAAACAACAATTCCTTCCGTCCCAATCCGCAAGGAAAGAAGCATTTGTGGCATTCTTGATCTCTAAGAGAGCTCTCGTCTGTTCTTTGCTACATCCAGCTTTAACACAAGTCAATGGGGATGAAGCGATGAAAGCCAAAACCCAAACAAAAATGACATTTTTAGCAAAACAAGAAGTCTCCATTTCTAAAGTGATTCTATTCTGATCGATGCAACTATGGAAACCGCCTTTATATATATATATATAAAATGCAATATTGTTGGCAAGTCTTGAAAATATTAGTGCAAGCGCATTTTCTGGGGAAATTGCTTGGAAATTACTACATTTATGAACTATGTAGTACTTTTGGTTTCCTTTTATTTTCTTTGTTTTTCGAAATTGCAACTGCTTCGTTTCTAAACTTGAAATTATGACGTACCGAATACCCCAAACCAAGATGCACGTAAAAGCTTTAAATGTCGATGCAGGTGGGGGAACTGAGACAGATTGGTTAGTTAGACCTATTCCGTCTTCATGTTGCATTGAATTTGAGCGTGGAAAATTGCACTACTGTACCGACTGTATTAGTAATAATTAGAGTCTTTTTTGGTTTGTAATTTAAAATAATAATTTTTAAATGTGCGGTTTGAAAAAGTAATTTTTAAAAACGCAGTTAAGCGTTTGGCAAAATCACAGTTTAGCCTTTAAAATTTCGCATTTTCAAAAAAACATCATCTTACCTGTGATTTGAAAAAGCAGAATTTCTGTATTTTCAAATTACAATTTTTAAAAATGTAGTTCCCAAACGATTCAATTCTACGATTTGGTTTAAAATCACACTTATTGTCTACGAGATCGCAATCCCAAACGCATCCTTAGTATTGCAGCAATCTAAATTGTTACTTTCGGCTATTTAAAAAAGGGAAAAATTATATCTAGTCCCTAGGTTTTCATCTAGTTTGGATTTAGTTATTGAGTTTTTAATTTCAAGAATAAAGTCCTTAAGTTTTGCCAAAGTTTAAAATAGGTCATTCTGTCACTTTATCGTCAAAGTTAACGTGTCACACATATCTTATTTAACATGCTAGCATCCATGTTAACCCTCGAATGCAATGTCATGTTAGCAAGTGGCAAGTGCCAAATCATTCATTAAAAAAAAAAAAAAAAAATTATTGAGGGGTTGCTCTTTAGATTATCAAATTTTGTGTTTTTTTAAGTTTCACGATTAGATCGATTAGTTTTTGTGGGGTTTATTTTTATTTTTATTTTTATATGAATGACGACTTGGTACTTGTTGGTGTGGCATTGCATTGGGGTGTTGACGTGTGAACAAATTATTAACTTTGACACTAAAGTAGGGACCTATTTTAAACTTGGACAAAACCTAAGGATTATATTTTTGAAATTGAAAACTCAATACGACCTGCAAACCCAAAACAAAATTATTTGGTTAAAATTGAAGGGTTTAATGAGTCTTTGACCGTATAGTCTTATATCTATGTTTCGATACAACTCGAACCAGATTCGCAAACATGAATCGTCACCCATACTTTAAACCAAACAAATTAATTAACTTTATCATGTTATTTTAGTAACTAGGTAATGTAATAATTTTTTTTTTAAAAAAAAATCTTGATTTTTTTTTTTTTTTTTGGAGGATGATATCTTGATAACTGTCTCATCAATTTCCTTCCTCATTTGTATTATTTTTCTTAATTTATTTCTTCTGCTAATTTCTTACCTCTTGTAACTAAATAGCTTACATATTTTTATGCACATTTATTGAAAGCTGAATCATAGTTAGTTTGATTCCCGAAACAGTAATTAATCCAATATATATACACCTTAAATAATTTTTTGAGCTTGAACTGTTCATTTTCAAGTCATCAAAATTTGTCAGACCACAACCAAAAGTTATTGGACTACCACCAAAAGTTGTTGTACCTCTACTGGACCATAGCTGAAAGCTGTCGGACTTGCACTAGACCACCATCAAAGGATGTCGAAAGTCGTTGGTTGTTTTTTACCATCTCTTATTTTTCATACGAGCTAAATAATGGAAATTATTTTTTCCTTGACCAAAATTTTTTTACGTTGAAACAACCTGGGCCTTAGTCCTAAAAAGTTCAAGAAATTAGAAGAGAAAAAATGAAAAGAATTAGCTGGAAACTAGAATTTAATAATATGTTTGACCCACATAAAATTTTTTTTTTTAAAAAAAAAAAAAATTGAATGATTTCACATGGGGTTTTTAGGGCTTGCTAATGTGCAATTAAACGAGAAGGGTTTGGAGTGGTGGGGCTGAGTGCTGAGTTCAACGCGCAATGAGAGATAACCGTCAGATGGGATCTGCATGTTATTGAGAGAGAGAGAGAGAGAGTAGGTGGATAGCACTTCGGCAGCAACATGATACCACGTGTCAATCAATTATAACACTCCACATGGCAATTGACATGGATGCCCCCACCCCCATGTGATATAATAATATAATAATATTGGGGAGGCCTCCAAGGCTCCAACTCCGTGTTGACTGAGCCTTTTTTTTGTTTTGTTGTCGACTTGTCGTGCAACCCATGCACTAATTAAGTTACGCACAAAAGGAATGTGATGGGATTCTTCCCTAACATTAAACATACTACCGTAAGCCATTGGCCTCCTTTGATATATATAACTTTTTAGTTGTGACGTGGTATAACAATGAAAATAGATGTCAGTGTGACAGTGTTGATCGGGTGCAATAGTATTGCTCTGTTCACGTGAATGGTTTTTATAACATGCTTTATAGGCAAGGATGGATTTAGGGGCCGGTATAGCAGTATAGGCTCTAGTTCCCTCCCTTAATTTTTTTTTTAAAAGAAAAAAAAGAAAAAAGAAATTATAAGGTAAAAAATTAAAATTTAGCCTATTAACTCTATCAATAATTTTTTTTGATCTCTACCCATAAGAGTTTTTGGCTCTGTCCCTGTTTATAGGTGCTGTTTTAAATACCATAAAATGCTTTAACTTTTCTTGCTTGACACCAAATATTATTTTTCAGATAAGATGGTCAAAAGACCCGATTCAATAAGTGTTTTAAAAGTATTTGAAGAAACATCACTTAACCATTTTAAATTGTTGTTGCTTTTGTCATTACTCCTTTAAACTATAAAAACTTCGAATTTAATGTTTTTTTCTTTTATTTTTTCTTTTGTTTGTTTGTTTCAATTTCACTATGATTTTTATTAACTCTTATCAAAATTTGAAAAATACTTTTTTTTTTTTTTTTTTAATTTTTCCAAATATTCAGACTTTTGTATTTTTGGCTTTTTGCATCCCTAAGTCGCTGTCCAATTAAGATCATCCCGGCCCTGTCCAATATATTTTTGTATGAGTACACTGTGTTAAGTCGGTTAGGTGCTTTAGAAGTGGCAGCTGTGATTATTAAATGACCTGTCTCATCTCTGGCTTTGAAGAACTTCCGGCCACTTTCTCTGTCGGGAAAAGCTGCCAATGTTACGTTGTTTATCAGAGATGAGAAGATGACGGTTTGTTTGACTGTCGTAGTATCAATAAATGACGGTACGAATGGCTACTGGCAAGTCTTGAACACAAGAAAAGCAAAAGAAGCTGCATCACGTGGGCTGGACATAAAGACGACTGCAGCCCTCTGCAGTGGGACCCAGGAGCATTACTACAAGTATGAACTACTTTTGGTTTTTTTTTTTTGTTTGTTAAAACTTGAAATTATGACCGAAGACTCCAAACCAAGAAGAGACTTCACTTTTGAGTTGTCAAATTAGAGAGGAACTGACACAGATTGGTTAGAGCTATTCCGGCCTATTGCATTGAATTTGAGTGTGGAAAATTGCACTGCATTTAAACCTATTCCTTATTTTCCAAGCAATTTCCAATACAGATCGACTGCTCTCCAGAAAACGTGTGGAAAATTGCAGTGCTTTTAAAGCTATTCCTTATGGTGCGTTTGGGTATAGAATATTTTGAACATAAATAATATTCTGAATCTGATTATGAATTTCAAAGTAATGAAAATGTGTTTGGATGTTGAATATAATTTAGATTCTTTTTGAATATGTGTTTGGGAGTTGAATTTGAAAGATTGAAAAAAAGTGTTTTATAATAGTAGAAAGTAGTTGGAAATGATTGGATTGTATGAAAAGTAGTGTATAATGATTGGTGTTATGAAAATAAGTGTTAATTTTTAGAAATTAAAAAATATGTTTTTTAATAATAATAAATAATTAAAAAATGATTGGATTATATGAAAAGTTGTGCATAATAATTGATATGGTAAAACATAATAAAACTAATAATTAAAAAATTAAAAATTAAAAACTACAAACTAAAAAAAATTAAAAATTAAAAATTAAAAATTTATTTTTTATTTTTATTTTTTTAAAAAAAGAATTAAAAAGGAAAATATAGTGTTTACCCTAACGTGTAGAGTAGCATGTGATAAGACAAAAGCTTCGATTACCATTCCAAGAAAAAGCAGACGTTACACAACAATCCTATCACTACGCAGCAGGTTGAGAGTAGCATTTCTACAAGAGGGAGAAAGTCTTTTTTCTTCCTTCTTCCTTTCACTTCCCGATTCATCTCCTTTCCTTTTCTCGACCAAACAGAATAAAAGAGGGAGAGAGTCTGAGATTGAGGGAGAATCCAGACAGAGGGAGACGCCGAGAGAGATTGAGAAAGAGAGAGTCTGAGACGGAGAAGGAGAAAACCCGGAGGACCCGTGAGGAGCCGAGGAGAATCCAGAGACCCACATCCAAGGGTCAACGCTGGTGGACAGATCGGAGACCTGATCTTCCTTGGGTCGCCAGTGATGACACCTTTCGGTCAGCGCTCCAGAACTCGAGAGTGAGACCAAGAGAAATCAAAGACCCATTCTCCATGGGTCGTTGCCGAAGGAGCTCATGATGAAGCAATTTTCGGTGGAGGAGACACGATCTCCGGCGAGTAGCAGGGACAACCATCATCCGGGCGGTACCAGCGTGGTCCGTGGTGGGCAGTGTCGTTGTGCTCCGGGGTGGGCGGTGCCGGGGTGGTTTGGGCGGTGCTGGTAGGGACCGATCTTTGCCTTCAAAGGAAAAAAAGAAGAAGAAGAAAGTAGTCATTCCCACGTCAGGGTGTAAGCATTTAGGTGTGAAAAGTTGGGTGTATGTGTGAGGAGAAGCCAGAGATCAGAGTTTCTGGAGAAGCCAGACTTGTTTCTAGGTATCTGAATCCCCAAACTCTGATTTCTGCCGGCTCGAAATTCACTTGTCAAGTCTCGAAATTCAAACTTCATTCAAACATATTCAAGTGGCTAGGCGGATCTTATTCAACTTACTTTTATTCAAAAACCCGGTTTGAATATGGAATATCCATTCGAACCAATCCAAGCAATTTTCAATACAAACTGGTCTCCAGGACACGTGTGGTTGGGTATGACGGGTCGGATTTAAGCATTTCAAATGAGTAATTTTAGATGATATATTTATTTATTTTTTGTCTTCACTTTTAAAATTATAATTTAATAAAAATTTAATTTTAATCTATCATAAGTTTAATAGTAAATTTAATAGCCACCTCATTTTTAGAAAGACACAAAAAAATATATAGAAATAATATCTAGAATTACTCACTTCAAATGGACAAATTTTCTTGAAACTAGGGTGGAAAATATTCTTTCAATTTAATTTAATATAAAAATGACGTGTCCTCTTTTAGTAGGATATAAAATGCATTTAAAAAAAAAAAAAAATCATTCCAGCTTTAATTATTGCTATAAAAAAAAAAAAAAAAAAAAAAAAAAAAAAAAAAGCACATATTTTTACGTTCAACGGATACGGATAAGTTTTTTATAGACTGGATCACTTGATCCTCTTAACCCTCCCAAATACATTATACATTGGCAACTTGTTTAATTTCTAAATTTATATCTATCACCAGTTTTCTTTAAAAAAAATTATGTTTTTATAATTTTTTTTCGGTACTTTTTCTAAATTTTTTATAAGGATTTTTTTTTTTTTTTTTTCATTTTTAATACAAATGGGGTGTATTGCAACTTTATGTTAATTTAAGAACATTACCTCAATTAAAAGTTTTAAAAAATATTATAAATTACCTGACTATTGAGAGGCAGGTGTACTTTTTTTTTCCAAAATAATAATTATGTGTGCAACTTATTTTTACTTTGTTTATTCAGCACACCCAGTAGCATTATCCACGTTTTTGGTATATGAAATTATCAATTCTACTGATAGGTCGTGGGTGAGACTCTTATCTGAAAGTTGTATTTATGAGTTCCACGTCTTTTCTTTTAATAATTAATTATCTGCAAGTTGTAGTTTTGTGTGAATTTTTTTTTTATATATATATATATATTAATTCTAGCTTCTCATGGAAACAACCAAAGTTAACTGGGATGCGATGATTGACAAGCAAAAAAGTTGTATAGGATGGATATTGGAAGCAAGATGTTCATCCAAACCGGTATGTGTTGAGCCAGTAATGGCCGAATCTTGGGCAGGTCTTCATGTTGTCCTGTTTTGTAAGGAAAGTGGTTTGTTTGACATTATCTTGGAACGAGATGCCCTTCAAATCTTAAAAGAAATCAATTTGGTGTATTCATCTTTGAGTAGATATGGTCACTTCATCGATAGCACTAATGCTTCGATTGTTTCGACATAAAATGTTTTTTGTCATAAAATATTTTAAACGAAATTATTTTTCAGAAAAAATAATTTTTCTGAAAATATTTTTCGGTGTTTGGCTCATACGAGAAAATCACCAACGGTGAAAAATTACCGGTGACGAGATTTCGTTACTGGCTGGCAGTTAGGTTTGTAAACGAAACAAAGCTACCTGTGAGCTCGCTCAAACTCGGCTCAATAAGGCTCAGCTCATGCGTGACTTGGTTATTAAATAAGTCATTCATGGACATAAAACTATACTCAATTATTAAACGATACATACTTATAAACGTACTTGTAAAAATTAAGACTCGACTCGCTTATTAGTGCGGCTCATGTGTGTGTGTGTCTATATATATAAATTATAGTTATATAATGTCACATAATTCATAAATTTTAACTCATAAGTATATAATTCATAGTAATATAAACTATAAAGATTATGAACTAGTGGTAACTGGATCACTTCACTACAAAATATCAGTATTTCCTTTTTCGAGCCGAGTTAAACTTAATTTTTTTAAACTCGTCATGTGCTCGAGTTCTTGATAAAATAGCTCGAGCTCCAGCTCGTGATAAATTTACATGAATCAAACTTAAACATGCACCTTCCCGAGTTCGGTTCGTTTACATCCCTACCAATAGGATTCTCGTCACTTTTATCGGATTCCGGCTACTGTTGATGAATTCCAGCGATGAAGGCCAGAATTCGATGGCAATGACCTGATTCGCCGAAATATAGCTTGGTCGAATTCCAACAAAGGTAGAAATCTAGCAAACTGACTGAATTCTATCAATACTAGCCAAGCTATAGATTCAATATGATCAGAAGAAATCTTACATCTTATTTATAACTTTGTTTATAGTGAACTAGTTGACCTTTCTTGATTCTTTTCATAGGATATTATTAATAAGATGAGTATTTTTGTTAAAAAAAAAATAATAAAAAATTGTAGTTTCTCATCTTTATTATTCGTAGTTCGTAACTTTTACTGTTGAATATATTTTTTATTTCTACTTTTTTTTGTTTCCATTAGTTGATAGTGTAGAGACGGTCAAGAACAACTTTTTATTTTTGGGGGAGCCGGACAAGCCCCGGAATAATTTGTTAAATATAAGAATCTCCTTAGCCCATATATAATTATATATATGTCTGTTTTTGACTTTATCCTTTGCTTTGTGTTGTCATGCACTACGTATGCTTTGCCTATCCTTCTCCGGCAAGAATTATATATATGAAAGTGAATGTTAGATTCTGTTCGTAAGGAAATGGATTCTGAGTTGTTTTTCGGAATTAAAAACCACTAATATAGGTTTTAGATAAGTTTGTTTTAATTTATGTATCTTTTGTTTTTTTAATTATTTTGTGCTGACATTTGAGAGGACTGAGTTACTTATTTGACTAATTTTCTGTTATTTGTATATATTTCTGCACTATTTTATTTCGTTTTGTGTATGTTGTTAGTGAGTCCACCTCTCTTTAAGTTTTAGGATCCTTTATTTTCTTCCTTCCAGATCAGGAGTGAGAATGATCATTTCCTGTAATTATTTTCACGTATTCAACTAAAAATAAAAAAAAACACTAATATGCTTCATAATTAAGCCTTGACATATCAATTAATTAAGGCTCCGTCTGTTTCGGCGTTAAATAATTTTTAAAAAATATATTTTGTATTTTTTTAATGTTTGGTGAGAAGTCAAACTAAAATTATTTTCGGTTTAATCATAAAAACTTTTTTAATATCCGTAAATAAGTTTACCTTTTTTTAAAATCGTAAATTATTTTTCGAGTTGGACCATTTTATTTCTCAAATTGCTGAAGTTCATTAGAAATCGTCTACTGTTTTATGTCGTTTCTCATTTTTCGTACGAGCTAAGGGTTGAAACACAATTTCAAATAAATAATTTTTTTAAAAAAAAATAAATAAATCAGCTCAACGAACTGAGTCTGATTGCCTTTCGTTTTTTCTGGCTTGCATGACTTTGTTCAAAGTATAACTGTCATAATTTTAAGTATACAATAATATGCCTTCACATGGAGCTCGCTCATTCGTTGACCGCTTTACCCAACACCACTTTCGCCCAGTGGAGAATAACTCACTACTACATTGCACTATGGACTTCCCTAGTATTTTTCTAGACATGTTTCATTTCTTTTTCTTTTTCTTTTTATTATTTTCAAGGATTAGGATGTAGTTTTTATTAGATTTTCGAGGCTAGAAGAGTGTGCTTTAATTGTTGTAGCTAATTATTACTCAGTTTTGATAATTTTCAGTAGAGAAACTAATATTTGCTTTAATTGTTGTAGCCTAGAAGACCAGCTTCTTGGCAGTGATTTTGATCTTTATTACTCTCTTTTTGATCTTGAAATATCTCTAGCACAAACAGATCTATTTTCATGGGTATCTCCTACATCACATCCACACACACACCCCCTATTGAGTCTAGAACCCATGACCTCAGCGTTCACCTTATTCTTACATGAAATATGTATGTTATTTTAAGTTGTACATCTATATGCCATTAGTATCTCATTGCGTTTGACAAATGAGTAATGATTGAATACCACCTAAAAATACAACTTTTCACCACCTTGCCTAGGTGGCAAGATGGTCCCCCACTACTTTTTGAGTTTTTTTTTTATTTTTTAAAAATAAGTTAAGGTAGGGGACCACCTTGCCACATAGACAAGGTGGTGAAAAGTTGTATCTTTAGGTGATATCCAATCATTACTCTTGACAAGTATATGGCTGTTTTTCTATGTATGTATATTGCACCCTGTTCTTTGTGTTGAAACATAAGTTGGCAGTTGGCCAAATCATAGTAATTTATTGATGGAGGCATTGAGCTGTTTGATTAGGAAGTCATTGGATACAGGGCTTCAAGAAGTTTCTGAGATTGTGATAACCATAATGTTGACATTGTTCCCTTTTGGAAACTTTTATGAAACAGTTATTCTTGTTATTATGAGTTTTGAGCTGTGTCCAGCTTGAAGGTAGACTGGAAAAAATAATCATGTTATTATGAGTTTTGAGCTGTGTCCTGCATGATGCAAATAATCAGGTTTTTAATTTTTAATTTTTTTAATTTTTCTTGCTAGCAGAACTCAGGTGTTTGTTGCTTCCTAGTTTGCTGGTTTATGAATCTCTGTTACAAAAAGTTGTACTGGTTTGTGTCATTGACATACTATTCGGAAACCCATGAATTGGACAAAATGTAATAAAATGGAATTTGTTTAGCCCAATTCATGTGCTTGGAGCAAGAAAAAAAGGGTGAATTCAAATTCAATTTAAACCCATAAATTGAATACAATTAGAATTTTTGTGAACTGGTCAACAAAAGATCATATCAAATCTAATTTGAGAAGAAGAATCAAACATTACTGCTTTCATATTGAGGATAGCAATTAGTCTTTAATGATATTTTTAACTTCATTATTTGTTCATGTGAGTGTAACCGGTAACGTCTTCTTCTGTAATTTATATAGCATAGAACTTAGTTGTGTCAATTTTGTGCTTGGCCTGCAAAGTTTTTGTTGTTTCAAAAGTAATTTTTCACTGTAACTATTTAGGTAGCACCAGAAGTCCATTTTTGCTAACTACATTACTATCCTTTTTGTCATATTTAATCTTCTTTGCAGGTAAATTGCTTCGTAAGAGGAGTAGATGGCTTTTTTGTCTAAGGGGATGAAAGAGGAGGCATCTGAATGCCCCTTTGATGCAAAGGACATTCAGAGATGTCCATTTTTGAGGAACATCAACAAACCCACTTGCTTCTCCTTCTCTTCAGCGAATTTCCTCATTCCTGTAAGTTCTATTTCTTTTCTCCTTTATTTCGCTTTACCATTTGTATAGTTTCTTCTTAATCTTTATTAATAGATGATGATTTATCAATATGCTTTGATATTGAGATTGACTGTGTTTTATTTTCTTCAGGCCCAATTTTGACATTGCGTTTAGCCTCTTTCATGGGAAGGATGGGGTTGTTCCACTCTCAGGGAGATCTAATGTTCATAGTGACATTCCAGAACCCGAGCCTTCACCTTGTTAGAAATAAAGAGAAGGAGATGGATATCTGTAATGGAAGAGGGAGAGAACACGAAGGTAAACAAAGGACTACATCTTTACTGATTTCCTTACATGCTTGATTACAAAGTAGTCTAATATATAGACTTAATAAAAAGGTAAAGACCAGAGTACAAAGAGATAAATTAAAGGTTAATAACATGGCGGTATGGGTTGAGGAATGGCTTGACCAGAGGGATGGCTTGCTGCTGCAATGGTGACTTGTGATTGTGGAAGACTTGTTGATGCAGAGATGGTGAGGTTGCTGCAGACTTGTTGATGCTGATGAGTGGTTAACTTGTTCCTGAGGTTTATCCTCTAATACACCTTAGTTCAACCCTTTAGCAGCAAAAGCAGCCACCATAAGTTTGTCAGCATTTGGACTGGGAGGGCCATTTGGCTTTGTTAACTTCTCTGAGAAGTACTGGAAGAAGCAGAAGAAGTCTGAGCCGTCCAGCAAGAGGGAACCCTCTTCTGAGGTATATTTACATCCTTTTGCCTAGGCTAATATTTTATTCTGAAAAAGGAAGTGATTTTGGGAAAAAATGCACAAGGGTTTGTTAACCAATGCATTGGTGCGGTGGGATAATAAAATCTGTTATGGGATTTCGAATATCCAGTTTAGGAAATTAATTCATAATTTTATCAGATAATTGTTTGAGATGTTGCATCAGTGTCATTCTATAAACCTCACTTGAAAGTTGTGACGAGCATCAATGTAGAGGAAATAATTTGAGAGGCAACGGTCCAATCCGGCAACTCACAGAAAAATATGTAAAAATGCTTATTCACATGTGGTTGGACAATTGGCATCCTTTTGGGCCACTTTATGAGAAATATGGGTTTAAAATTATCTATGACTCTCAGAGTAGTCTGGAGGCAAAGATGAATTATGTTATTCGGAATGGGAGATGGAGCTGGAAGCCGGCTAGATCAGAAGAGTTGGTTGATATCCAAAGTAAACTTCCGGATGTGCCTTTAGGTAATGTGGATAAACCTATTTGGACCCTATCTCGAAAAGGAGTTTATGTGAGTGTTGATACTTGGGAATTTATGAGGAAAAGGAAGCCGGAAGTCAGTTGGTGGTCTGTTGTATGGTTTTCTCAAGCTATTTCTAAACAAGCATTTATCTTATGGTTGGCGGTACTTAATAGGCTTACAACAGGAGAAAGGCTTGTGACTTGGGGGTATCAAGGAGACACACAGTGTGTTTTCTGCAGAAATGGAGTGGAAAGCCGTGAACATCTTTTCTTCTCCTGCAGCTTTAGCTCTCGTATTTGGAAGACCTGCATGAATCGATGCTTCTATCAACATCCTCCTCTAGATTGGCAGAGCGTGTTTGACGAAGCTTGCAGGAAATGGAGAACGAAGAAGATGCAGGGTGTGCTGTGTAAGTTGATCTTGAGCTCTACTGTGTATCATATATGGCGCACAAGAAATGAGATCAAAGCAAAAGGCCACCCTAAAACGGAAGAACAGATATTAAGATTGATTTTCTGGGAGGTTCGGAATAGAATCTCAGGGAAAGGAAAATTCATAAAGAGCATGGAGAATGTGGCGATCTGTCAGATGTGGAATATAGATAGGAGCTTACTAGTGTGACATTTGTTTTGGTTTGAGGCCAGCTGTTACAGAGTTTTTGTCCTCTGTTTGTTGCTTTTTTGTTTGGCTGGTTTAGACCTTTGTTTGTACTCTGATTTTTTTGGTTAGTAAAATTCACTTATTCATAAAAAAAAAAAAAAAAAAATGTAAAAATGCTTGTTGAATCATGCCCTATGCTCTCAATTTCAAATAAATAATTAATTACTTGTTGCAAACCTGACTAAGACAGCTTTTTGTTTCTGATCAACCATGCAGGAAGGAAATGTATCAAAACACGGGGCGCTGGGAAATGCTTGGTTAAAAACAGGAAACTGCCCAATTCGCAAGACCTACAGAGCAGTGAGCCGTGTCCTCCCTCTTGTGGCAAGCTCTTCAGCCGCCACCTGGCATGAAGTTTAGATGCCCTCCAGCAATAGTTGCTATCAGCAAGGCTATTAATTTTTGACACGACTTGTAAATTCGACACAAAATTAAAAGATAAGAGTTAAACTTAAAAGGGTTCAGGTCATAAAAGGGTTAACCCATTTAATAAAATTGTCATTACCAGGTCAACTCGTTTGACCCATGGGTCAACCCGTTTGACCTGTATATTTAAAAATTCTTTTTCTACATTGAAAATTAAATCTAAATAATCATGTTACCTCTCTTTTCTCTCACTATCTAAATAGTAAAGACTAAACTAAACAAACTCACAAAAGACAAAACAAGTCTATTTCTTTTATTGAGTTAGAACTTGAACAAAAAAGACGAAGACTAAAAAATTCTTTTATTGAGTTAGATCTTCAACAAAAAAGACAGACTTCAAAAAAATAGCGGAGTTTTTTTTTTTTTTTTTTCCCTGTTTTCAAACTTAAAGTTAAACCAAAACAAGTAAACAATAAAACAACTCAATGCTTCATATTTCAGCTGTGAAATAATATAATTATTCAAACAATATGATTTTTTTTTCTTTTTTGTTTAAATTTGTGTTTTTATTTTTATAGACTTTATTATATAATAGGTTAAACGGGTCATGTTGTGTCAACTTGTTATTTAAGTAGGTTGTGTTAGGATTGAAGAGTTTGACCCTTTTAGCTAAACGGGTCATGTCAGGGTTGACCCTTAACGGGTTCACGGGTCAAATAGGATGACCAGAACCCGACACGCAAACCTGTCTTGACTGCCCTGGCTACAAGGGCTGCCTTGCCCAAGACTGTCCTTGTTAAAAACTTGCGCCATCAGCCTCTACCTGCTAAAACTCATCAATCTTGTGAATAATCTTTCAAAATGGACTCAGTTACTTGAATGATTTTACAAATATGTAATGAGATGATTTGTTAGGTTTTGAAGAAACCTAAACTCTTTAAATTTGTTAAAGATAACCTAAACCTTTTCAAATACGAAGTTTGAAATTAATTTTTTGCATACCTTATCATTATTTCATCGTGCTTAAATAGAAAATATTACAACTGTAAAGGTGGAAAAAAAAAATATGGTAATCAAATTATTTGAATTGATTACCGTCAATTACAATCAATCCTTTAAAAAATAATTATTCTGTAAGGTAAGTATCAAATCATAACATGCATTCCAACATAAAGAAAATATCCTACCATATTATATATTCTAATATTAATATCTGCTCCACGTAAAATTTCATATTCATAACAATATTTTTGTTATCAATATTTATTTATTTACTTTTTCCTTCTTGTGGGTAGCATATAATGCAGGATCATTTCCCTTCTATGATTAAATTGGGGCCCTAGCTATTCCTTAGAAAACTACTTTTGTTTTTATGATGTGACCTATGAGAATAATTATTTTTTCTCTTAACTATTAAGAATATAATAATTGTTTGGGGAGTTGTGAAAATTAGAACCACTGCGGGAAGAAAGGAAGAGCAAATGGCAAAGAGAAATGGACTGGTTACTCTCCCCGACCAACTATATGGTTGAGTTAGTTCCTACTAAGCAAAATGGTGCAAATGGCCAGTGTCACGCCCCCGTTTTGGGATATAAGGGGAAACGCGAACTTGAGCCTAAAAAAAATACATTTACATAAAGCACGCCTCTAATAGATATAGATCTTAACCATCTATTTTATTTATATGTACATAAGAGTTGCTCTTTACAAAGCTATAAATTCCAAAAGGGAAACATACTATACAATATAAAGATTACATCAGTCCCCCAACGTTCTATTACCCTTAGCGAGGTCTATGCCATTACCAAAAAGTGACTCCGGCTTATTGTATCCTGAAAAGATTGTAGGGGTAAGGGGTGAGTTTGAAAACTCAGTAAGTAACACAACAGAACATATGGGTGTATAAAAATCACAGTTTGGTATTTTAGAATTTTCAAGAGTCCACATATAGAAATATCAGCATCAATAAGAAATGTGCATATGTAATCATCATTCATAATATGTAAGTTTTGTCTACCACATTAGGTGCATAATGGTAATGTAGTAGTCATCCGGGCATGTAACCATTTTTGGCACAAAGAAGCAAGCTAATGATATTAAAAATGGGTTCAGCCCAATGATGTTCATTTAATAGCATAGGGAGATAAATTCTACATCTACGTCTAATAATTCTCAAATTTTCTATTTGTATTTGAGATTCCTCCTCAATGATCTTTAGTTTATTAGACTAGAATAACTACACGGCTTTAGTGACAAATTTCCAATGGGGCTTAAAATCTGTACATCTTTTTGCCATCATTAAGAGGCTCAATTAACATACTCTGTAGAAGATTAAATTAACACCTCAAGGTACAAATTTTGAAGTTGGCACAATAAATTAGTAGGGACCAAGAAATGCAGCATATATTGGCTAATTTAAAAGCAAATCAGTAGCTATACATATCAACCTTGACATGGCCCATAATCTCTTTTTTTTAATAAGGTCAGGAACTTATTGACAACCAGAATAAAATACCCTCTCATACTAAGTCATGTTTTAGTTTTGCTTTTTCTTAAATTTGTCTATACATTCCGTTATTACAAAAAAAATATAAAACACCATTCATTTTGTCATCAAAACAACCCATAAATTTCCTCGTGAGATCAACCAACATAGAATCCACAGAAATCAATACCCACACAGTGTCAATTTGGAAAAACCCAACCCAAAAGAGATTCTACCAATCTTAGATACCTATGACAGATTTAAAATGGAGCTTTAATATTTCAACAAAATCCAGGACAAACCATATATCAATTTTCATCACTAAAACATAGAATAGTTGACATAATTCTCCCACACATCATCCAAAAATATCCAATGGGTTTACCTATAGAAACACTCCAGAATAATTTTCACAACCTAGATTCAAGACTAAAAAACCCACTTTTCTCACCATTAGTACATATCTATTTCTCCAAAACCATTAAACTATCAAAGATAAACAAACCCAGAAATTAAATTCTCAAGAAGGTTCATACCCGGAAGCCTACCCATAGATTTTCTTCAAAACAATTCCAAAAATTATAAACCCCTGATTGTCTTCCTTTTTTTCTACCAAAAATTCTTCATAAAGCAAAAAGTTTTCTCAATTAATCAACAACACCCAACCGATTTCATCTCCAAACCAACCCAGATTTTTGTTTCCCATTACCCAAAACCCATTCTGCCTCTAAGGAAAAAAAATTCTCCATAAACAATACCCAAATCTAAACATTTACAAAAAAAAAAAAAAAATCCAACAAAACCCATCTGAAAACCTGCAGAAAAATCAAATTCAATCAATTTAAAATCAATGTTTGAGAAATCTACTAACCTAAAACGGTTTCCTCTTGGTTTGGGTACTGAGAAAGTACCAAAAATCAGACTCCCCGCGGCCTTGCCGAAGCCAAGCCGTGGCCTACCGTGTCACGGGTGCTTTATTCTACGGCTAGTTTCTTCTACGGCTAGTTTGGAAGTGAAGTTGTTGGTGTGAAGGCTTGTGAAGGGAGCTTAATGGCAGCACACGTGGAGTCTCTTAGTTGGGGAGTGGATTGCGCTAGTCAGCTGCAATCCGGTTGAGTTCAGTTACGCAGGTGTTAAGAATAGTTAGTTAGTTTAACTGTATTCTAGTAGTTTGTTGTAAGCAATTGTCAGAAGCTTTATAAGCTGTAGTTAGCGTTTGTAATTGGTATCTTGGATCATTGTTGTTCATTGAACAAAGGAGATTTGCACTCTCGAACGTGCCTGGAGAGTAGCCTTCTTGAATTTGGCTGATTCTATACAATTTTAGAAGTTCATTCTTTTCTTCCTCAATTCTTCTTCTTTTTTACATTTTATACACTGATTTTTTCATAACAGTTGAAGACAACTGTTACATACCGGCCCAACGTTCCCGTCCGCCCCAACCGGTGGCTCACCCACCGGCTCTCTCTTTCTTCTCCCTCTTTCGGTCTCTCCCACATCTCTTCCTCTCGGTTGTGTTCTAAAAGAAAGGAAAAGAAGGAACTAGAAAGGAGAAGCCGAGGCAGGGGAAGAAAAAGAAAATAAGAAATAGAAGTGGTCGTGCGTTGGCAAATTTCTGCAAAAACTTGTGCATGTCCGAAACGTGTGGGAAGGAGATTGAAAAGTGGCATATAGAAGATGAGCTGCTGTCCATGGCCTTAACATAAATGGGTCAGCAGAATAATTAAAGGCCAAGAAACTAGTCTGAATGAAAGGGCCTTTACAACCCATGGGCTATACTATATCTTACAAAATAATTTTAATCTCATTTATTTATTTATTTTGGGTTCTATTTAAAAAGCTAAATTTTTCTGGGGTGTTATAGCCAGACCCTGTTTTGCTAAATCAATCCATAAAGAAATTGCTTCACCAAGGAAGAGTGGTACATCAAGTGTTCAAGGCTGCCAAATCAATCAATGAAAATGTTTTGCTTGAAATGCTTGTGCTGGCCATTATCCAAGATGTAAGACACTGTTGATTGATCATATGAACAAGGTGCATGGGTATTATTGTGACTCTAATTCAAGTAATACTTGTGATTTGGGATCTTCATACAGTGAGGCCAAAGCAAGTTCTATGGCTGCAATACCAAGTCAAAATAGACTTTGTGCATTGATAGAGAGGCCTGTGTAGTGTCTCATAAAAATTCTCCTTGATAAACAAAAACAAAAAATGTGTGGTCTTCAATAGCTTTTTTTTTTTTGTAAAGATAATTTTGGTTTGCCTCTTAAAAAATGTGTAGTTGAGGTCATGGCGAACTTTGGATGTATTGCTTGGAAAAATGTAGCAAAGCATTAACCATAATTCTTCAATCGACAACAATTCCTACAAAAATCAAAACTAAGCTAAATTGGTTTCAAATTCTTTAACGTGCAACAATTCCCATGAAAATGATATTTCAGACTAGAATGAAATTCTAGAACCCTTGCAACTTGTACACAACTACTTCCAAGTGTAACCTAGAAGCACTTTGCAATACAACATCTTTATTGAAGATAAGCATTACTTTGAAGTACATATATGGTTGTGAATTACTGATACTTGGAGAGCATTTCAAAACATGACTCAATAATTCTGTCCACAACTCTAACATAGATATACCTCCAACTCTTGTTAATGATTAGGATCCCAAAGAAAACCCAAAATCCGAATGCATAAGAGACAGCAACAAATGCATAGAAGAATAAAGGGCTATCAATTATTCTACTCTCTTGCTTTTCATCCTCATGTTCAAGTTCAAGCTGGTTTGTAGTTGAGCAGTTTCTCTTCAATGGTTCTCCACAGAGATCCGGATTTCCATCATAGTATTGCGACTCGAAAGTTGAGAACTGCCGCTCAAATGGGACTCTTCCAGAAAGATTGTTATAGGCAACACTAAATACAGATAGAGAAGTCATTTCAACAAATTCAAAAGGGATTCCCCCACTCAACTTGTTGTGGGAAAGATCTAAGCTCTCCATGCATTTCAAATCTTGAAAAGAATTTGGAATGGGGCCTGTTAGAAAATTATTCGACAAGTTCAAGAACCGAAGCTGTGACAATTCTCCCATTTGAAAAGGAATATTACCTGTTAATTGGTTAAATGACATGTCAATTACAGTCATCAATAAGAGTGGCATACCTTTGTAAGCACGTACCACTTTTTTTATTCGCAAGGACATTTTAATTTCGAATAGAGGTTGTCTCATTAATTGCATCCCGAAAAACAGTTGACCATTTTCTATGTAATAGCTTGGGCTATTAGAGCTTGGAGAACTCTTCTTCCAAAATGTAATGTTATCAAGGCAGGGGGGAATACCTCCCGAAACATGATTATCAGAGATATCGAAAACTTGCAAACTTTCCATTTGACACATTCTTCGGAGTAGGTGGCCTTCAAAGCGATTTCTACTTAAAAGAACTGTCACCAAGCGAGGATGATCATACAACCACTTTGGGATATTACCAGACAAGTTATTGTTTCGAATATCTAGGATTTCCAGAGAGGGGCTGTTTAATATAGCGGGAGAGATCATTCCTTGAAATTGATTGTCGCCGAGTTGCAAGCACTCCAAGCTTGTCATGTTGGAGTCCCTTGGGAGCATTTCTCCTTCCAATGTATTGTTTGATAGATTTAGATACATCAGTGGGGTGCCATTTCTAGTCAAACTTTGCGGTATTGTCCCTGAGAGCATGTTATTAGAAAGGTCTAATGCTTCAAAAAACAGATTACCAAAAGACCAAGGAATGATTCCCTCTAATGCATTTGAAGACATGTCAACTTGGGATAAGTTTGGAAGAAGATGTCCAATATTTTCAGGAAGAGAGCCTTTGACTTTATTATCTGACATGTCAAAGATTTGAAGTGATGAAGTTCGATTAGCAAAGCAACCAAGAAAAAGAGAACCATTAATTTTGTTACTTCCCAAGGATAAACCTATGATACTTGTGTTGAATAGCAACTGACAAGGTATGCTTCCCTCTATTAAGTTGTGAGACAAGTCTAGAAATTTCAAGTCAACTTGGGTGGTGATAAAGCTTGGGAGAACGTGACCATTCTTCTTGTTGAGGCTGCAATTTCTCAAGTTCAACTTAAGTAGCTGAAAGGTTGGAATCCATGAGGGAGATTCGGTTTCAATTTCCAAATTGCAGTTGCTTGAAAGATCAAGGAATTGGAGACTTGAAGCATTGGCAAAAGTAGAAAATGATAAAACCCCATCTAATTGATTGGCTGAAACATCAAACCCTATAATATTGCTTTGTTTGGAGAATATTGATGGAGGTATATTACCATTAAAGCGATTACCCGAAAGATCAAGAAATTGGAGACTTGAAGCATTGGCAAAAGTAGAAAATGAGCCATTTAATTGATTGTCCGAAGCTCTAAAATCCATAATCTTGCTTTGTTTGGAGAATATTGATGGAGGTAAACTACCATAAAGATGATTATTTGATAGATAAAGTGTTTCAAGGCTTCCAATCATCCCAAGACAAGAGGGAATAACGCCTTCCAGTCTATTATCCGTAAGATCCAAAGACTTTAGATATTTTAATCGCTTCAGTTCGCAAAAAGCTGCATCAAAGTGATCGAGTGTGAAGAATGAGTTCCAATGTAGGATATTATGTATATGCTTAGAAGGCATCAAAATAATGAACAACCTAATATTGAGGTTAGAAAATATTATGACTGATATATTATGAATTATGTGAAACTCTTTGAAGGTAGGATTCTCTGCAAGATCTCAAGGTATGAATTAAGAGTCATTTAGAATTTCAGGAATTAGCAAAAATGAATTGAGCAAATAAAATTAAATGAAGCTGAACAAATTATTATGGGATTAGAAAAGAAAAAAAGAGGAAAGTAAGAGTTCTCACGTACGTTCAAGCCTTCCTCCAATTTGCATGTTAACAAGTGCTAAGTCTTCGAGTTCATCAAATAAGGTGAACAAGGTTACATTTGGATACCATGTACTTCTTGATGAAGCGTAGAAGTGCTCTCCCAAATGTATTGCGCTAACTCCTCCAGCAATAATACCGTCACAATAGATTCCATCCACTTCACAACAATTCCTTCCGTCCCAATCCGCAAGGGAAGAAGCATTTGTGGCGTTCTTGATCTCCAAGAGAGCTCTCGTCTGTTCTTTGGTGCATCCAGCTGCTTTAACACAAGCCAAAGGGGATGAAGCGATGAAAGCCAAAGCCCAAACAAAAATGACATTTTTAGCAAAACAAGAAGTCTCCATTTCTAAAGTGATTCTATTCTGATCGATGCAACTATGGAAACTGCCTTTATATATATATATATAAAATGCAATATTGTTGGCGAGTCTTGAAAATATTAGTCCACGCGCGCATTTTGTGGGGAGCAGTAATGTGTATTGGAAATTGCTTGGAAATTACTACATTTATGAACAACGTACGTAGTACTTTTGGTTTCCTTTTATTTTTCTTTGTTTTTCGAAATTGCAGCTGCGCTTCGTTTCTAAACTTGAAATTATGACGTACCGAATACCCCAAACCAAGAAGCACGTAAAAGCTTTAAATGTCGATGTAGGTGGGGGAACTGAGACAGATTGGTTAGTTAGTTACACCTATTCCGTCTTCATGTTGCATTGAATTTGAGCGTGGAAAATTCAAATAAACACGTTACTAGTAATAATTAGAGTCTCTTTGAGTTTGTAATTTTAAAAAGTGTAATTTAAAATAATGATTTTTAAATGTGCGATTTAAAAAAGTAATTTTTAAAATCGCAGTTAAGCGTTTGGCAAAATTGCAGTTTAGCCTTTAAAATTTCGCGTTTTTAAAAAAGCATCATCTTACCTGTGATTTGAAAAAGCAGATTTTTTGTATTTTCAAATGGCAATTTTTTAAAACGTAGTTCCCAAACACATCCTTAGTATTGCAGCAATCCAAATTGTTACTTTCGGCTGTTTAAAAAAGGGAAAAATTATATCTAGTCCCTAGGTTTTCATCTGATTTGGATTTAGTCATTGAGTTTTTAATTTCAAGAATAAAGTCCTTAAGTTTTGCCAAAGCTTAAAATAGGTCATTCTGTCACTTTATCGTCAAAGTTAACGTGTCACACATATCTTATTTAACACGCTAGCATCCATGTTAACCCTCGAATGCAATGCCATGTTAGCAAGTGGCAAGTGCCAAATCATTCATGAAAAAAAAAAATGTTATTGAGGGGTTGCTATTTAGGTTTTCGGATTTTGTGTTTTTTTAAGTTCCACGGTTACATCGATTAGTTTTTGTGGGGTTTTTTATTTATTTATTTATTTTATATGAATGACGACTTGGTACTTGCTGATGTGGCATTACATTGGGGTGTTGACAAGCTGACAAACTATTAACTTTGACACTAAAGTGATAGAGAGACCTATTTTAAAATTGGGCAAAACCTAAAGATCATATTCCTGAAATTGAAAACTCAATACGACCTGCAAACCCAAAACAAAATTAATTAGTTAAAATTGAAGGGTTTGATGAGTCTTTGACCTTATAGTCTTATATTTATGTTTCGATACGACTCGAACCAGATTCGCAAACATGAATCGTCACCTATACTTTAAACCAAACAAATTAATTAACTTAATCATGTTATTTTAGTAACTAGGTGATGTAATAATTTTTTAGAAAAACAAAAAAAAATAAAAAATAAAAAATAAATTGATATCTTGAGTTTTTTTTTAGGATGATATCTTGATAAATGTCTCATCAATTTCCATCCTCATTTGTAGCATTTTTCTTAATTTATTTCTTCTGCTAATTTCTTACCTCTTGTAATTAAATAGCTTACATATTTTTATGCACATTTATTGAAAGTTGAATCATGGTTAGTTTGATTCCCTTAGGGGTGTACAAAACCCGCAACCCCCGTCCCGCCCCTCAGAGGATCGGGTTTTAGGGTTTTTTTGCGGATTATGGTCTTAATTTGAAAAATTTATGCAGGGCGGGTTGCGGGTTTAGCCTTTTAAAAAATGTGGGTCCCCGCCCCGCACAGAGGAGGAAAGAAAAAAAAAATGTTTCTTAAAATTTTATCTTATAATTAATAGGGCTTTTAGTTTAGCTTACAAGGTTAATTCTATGGAAAATGTTATTGTACAGAAATAAGAACGATTGAAAGATGTATCTCAACATGTTGAAGGACTAAATATTATTTTTCAGATAAGATGGTCAAAGACCCGATTCAATAATTGTTTTATAAGTATTTGAAGAAACATCACATATCTATTTATTGTCGTTGCTTTTGTCATTATTCCCTTGAACTTTAAAAACTCTAAATTTAATGTCTTCCTCTTTCAATTTTTTTTTTTTTTTTTTTTTTTTTTTCAATTTCACCCCGTCTGTTATGATTTTTTACTAACTCTTATCAAAATTTAAAAAATACTTTTTTTATTTTTTCAAATATTCAGACTTTTGTATTTTTGCATCCCTAAGTCGCTGTCCAATTAAGATCATCCCGGCCCTACCCAATATATTTTCGTATGAGTACGCTGTGTTTAGTCGGTTAGGTGCATTCGAAGTGGCAGCTGTGATTATTAAATGACCTGTCTCATCTCTGGCTTTGAAGAACTTCCAGCCACCTTCTCTGTCGGGGAAGGCTGCCAATGTTACGTTGTTTCTCAGATATGAGAAGATGACGGTTTGACTGTCGTGGTATCAATAAATGATGAGTAGCTTGAGGTTGGAACACGGATCAGGATCCCCTCAAATTCTTTGTCCGAATTTGATACAATTCGAGCAGGTTGTTGTGAGTAAGCATTTATGAGATCCACCTGACCTGATAAGCAGTTGGGCAGCCCAACTTTTATTTGGTCAGGTAGGTCTCATAAATGCTCATTCACAACTACCTGCCCGAATTTGATAGAATTTGAGGGGATCTTAATTCTTGGAACACCGGGTACGAATGGCTACTGGCAAGTCTTGAACACTGAGTCTTGGAAATGAACTACTTTTGGTTTTTTTTTTTTTTTTTTTTTTTTTTTTTTTAAACTTGAAATTATGACCGAAGACTCCAAACCAAGAAGAGACTTCACTTTTGAGTTGTCAAATTAGAGAGGAACTGACACAGATTGGTTAGAGCTATTCCGGCCTATTGCATTGAATTTGAGTGTGGAAAATTGCACTGCATTTGAACCTATTCCTTAATTTCCAAGCAATTTCCAATACAGATCGACTGCTCTGCAGAAAACGTATGGAAAATTTTCAAAAAAGAAGAAGAAGAAAACCGAAAACGTATGGAAAATTGCAGTGCTTTTAAAGCTATTCCTTAATTTCCAAACAATTTTCAATACAAACTGCTCTCCAGGAAACGTGTGGTTGGGTATGACGGGTCGGATTTAAGCATTTCAAATGAGTAATTTTAGATGTTATATATATATATATATATATATATATATTTTTTTTTTTTATCTTCACTTTTAAAATTATAATTTAATAAAAATTTAATTTTAATCAATCGTAAACTTAATAGTAATTTTAATAGCCACCTCATTTTTAGAAAGATACAAATAAATATATGAAAATGATATCTAGAATTACTCATTTCAAATGAACAAATTTTCTTGAAACTAGGGTGGAAAATATTCTTTCAATTTAATTTAATATAAAAATGACATGTCCTCTTTTAGTAGGATATAAAATGCATTTTTTTTAAAAAAAAAAAAAAAATTCATTCCAGCTTTATTATTGCTATAAAAAAAAAAAAAAAGATATTTTTACATGTTCAACGGATACGGATAAGTTTTTATAGACCGAATCACTTGATCCTCTTAACCCTCCCAAATACATTGGCAACTTGTTTAATTTCTAAATTTATATCTATCACCAGTTTTCTTTAAAAAAATTTATGTTTTTATAAGGATTTTTTTTTTTTTTTTCATTTTTAATACAAATGGGGTGTATTGCAACTTTATGTTAATTTAAGAATATTACCTCAATTAAAATTTTAAAAAAATATTATAAATTGCCTGACTATTGAAAGGCAGGTGTACTTTTTTTCCAAAATTATAATTATGTGTGCAACTTATTTTTGCTTTGTTTATTCAGCACACCCAGTAGCATTATCCACGATTTTGGTATATGAATTGTCAATTCTACTGATCGGTCGCGGGTGAGTCTCTTATCTAGAGGCGTAAATGAGCTGAGCCACTCGCGAGCTTATTCGGGATCGGCTCGATTTAAACTCGACTCGTGCTCGAATCGATTATTAAATGAGCTGTTCGTGAACATAAAAATAGGATCGATTATTAAACGATACAAACTCGTATAAACTCGGTTCGACTCGGTTAAAGCTCGTGAACCCGCTCGTATAAGGATCGACTCGTTTATTAAAGCTTGACTCGTATATATATATATATATATTATTAATTTGTTAATATATAACTTATTTTTATAATATAGTATATTAATAAACAATATACTAATGCAAGTATAAATTAAATAACAAATAACAATGGTCATTAGTCAGTATATATTAATTTGTTATAATTTATTAGTTATATGTATAAAAAATAGTAAAAATGAATAGTGTCAATATTTAATTGTTAGTCATATATATATATATGATATAATGACAATCCAAATACTTAATCATATTATTCATGTAATACAATAGGATTACAGGAATATATGGTCATATAATAATATAACATTGTGTTATATGACATGTAATCATTTTATTATATCTTATAAGTATTATCATTAGATATTTAACAATCATTACATCATTTATTTATTTATTTTTATTCTAAGTTATATAATTTATTTAACATAAAAAATAAATATATATTGTTTATATGTTATAAAATGTAATATTAATTTTTAAATGAGCTCACCCCTTTTTTTGTATGTTAAATAAACTATATAACTTACAACAAACTTAGCCGAATCAAACTTAATTTTTAAAACTCGTCATGAGCTCGAACTCGGCTCGATCGAGTTCATTTAGCTGACTTGAGCTTAATTGTTACCGCTCGAACTCGGCTCGAGCTCGTGATGAATGAGCTCGAGATCGGCTCGGGCTCGTGATGAATGAGCTCGAGCTCGTAATGAATGAGCTCGAACTCGGCACTGACTCGCTCGAACTCAGCTCATTTACACCCTTACTCTTATCTGAAAGTTGTATTTATGAGTTCCACGTCTTTTCTTTTAATAATTAATTATCTGAAAGTTGTAGTTTTGTGAATTTCTTTTATACATTAATTCTGGTTTCTCATGGAAACAACCAAAGTTAACTAGAATGTGGCGAGTAACAAGCAAAAAGCCTGTATCGGATTTGGAGTTATCGCCCTAGACAGCCGCGGGGGGGGGGGGGTGGTGTTGGGTGGTATTGGAAGCAAGATGTTCATCCCAACCGGTATGTGTTGAGCCAGTAATGGCCGAATCTTGGGCAGGTCTTCATGTTGTCTTGTTTTGTAAGGAAATTGGTTTGTTTGACATAGTCTTGGAATGAGATGTCCTTCAAGTTGTAAAAGAAGTCAATTTGGTATATCTATCTTTGAGCAGATATGGTCACTTCATCGACGACACTAATGCTTTGTTGTTTCGACGTAAAATATTTTCAACGAAATTATTTTTTAGAAAAAATGATTATCCTGAAAATATTTTTCGGTGTTTGGCTTGTACGAGAAAATCATCGACGGTGAAAAATCATCAGTGACAAGATTTCGTCGCTGGCTGGCAGGTAGAGATGTAAACGAAGCAAAGCTACCTGTGAACTCGTTCGTGCTCAGCTCAATAAGGCTCGACTCGTGCGTGACTCAGTTATTAAATGAGACATTCGTGGACATGAAACTATACTCAATTATTAAACGATACATACTCGCAAACATATTCGTAAAAAGGCTCGACTCGCTCATTAGCGCGGCTCGTGTGTGTGTGTGTGTGTATATTATAGTCATATAATGTCACATAATTCATAAATTTTAACTCATAAGCATATAATTCATAGTAATATAAACTATAAAGATTAGGAACTAGTGGTAACTAGATCACTTCACCACAAAAGATCGGTATTTCTTTTTTTTTCGAGCCGAGTTAAGTTTAATTTTTAAAACTCGTCATGTGCTTGAGCCCTTGATAAAACAGCTCGAGCGTGATAAAAAAGTTCAGCTCGAGCTCGAACTCATGATAAATTTAAATGAACTAAGCTTAAACACGCACCTCTCCGACCTCGACTCGTTTACATCTCTGCTGGTAGGATTCTCGTCACTTTCACCAGATTCTAACTATATTTTGTTGTTGAATTCCAGCAATGAAGGCCGAAATCCGATGACAATAGCCAAATTCACTGAAATATAATTTGGTCGAATTCCGACGAAGGTGAAAATCTAACAAACTGGCTGGATTCTATGAATACTGGCCAAGTTATAGATTCAATATGATCAGAAGAAATCTCACATCTTATTTATAACTTTGTTTATAGTGAACTAGTTGTCCTTTCTTGATTCTTTTCATAGGATATTATTAATAAGATGAGTATTTTTGTTAAAACAAATAATAAAAAATTGTAGTTTCTCATCTTTATTACTTGTTGTTCTTAACTTTTACTGTTGAATATATTTTTTATTTCTACTTTTTTTTGTTTCCATTAGTTGATAGCGAAGAAACGGTAAAGAATAACTTTTTATTTTTGGGGGGCCGGACAAGCCCCGGAATAATTTGTTAAATATAAGAATCTCCTTAGCCTATATAATTATATATATATATATATATATATATGTCTGTTTTTGACTTTATCCTTTGCTTTGTGTTGTCATGCACTACATATGCTTTGCCTATCCTTCTCCGGCAAGAATTATATATATAAAAGTGAATGTTAGATTCTGTTCCTAAGGATATGGATTCTGTTTCAGGTAGGTTCGTTTTAATCTGTGTATCTTTTATTTTTTTTAACTATTTTGTGCTGTCATTTGAGAAAACTGATGATCATTTATTGTAATTATTTTCACGTATTCAACTAGAAAGCAAAAAAATACTAATATGCTTCACAATTAAACCTTGACATATCAATTAATTAAGGTTCCGTCTGTTTCGGTGTTGAATGATTTTAAAATAAGTATTTTTCTTATATTTTGGTATTTGGTGCGACCGAAAGTAATTGTCAAACTAAAAACATTTTCGGTTTGACCATAAATTTTTTTTTAAAGTCCGTAAAATAGTTTACTCATTTTTAAAATCATAAATTATTTTTTTGAGTTTGCCCAACTCCTTCTCAAATTGCTAGAATTCGTTAAAAGTTGTCGACCTTTTTTATTGTTGTTCATTTTTCGTACGAGGGCAAGGGTCGAAACACATTTTCAAATAAATCATTTTTTTAAAAATAAATAAATAAATAAACTGCTCGCCTTTCGTTTTTTCTGGCTTGACTTTGTTCAAAGTATAACTGTCATAATTTTAAGTATACAATGATATGCCTCCACATGGAGCTCGCTCATACGTTGACCGTTGTACCCCAACCGCACTTTCGCCCAATGGAGAATAACTCACCACTCCATTGTACTATAGCCTTCCCTAGTATTTGTCTAGACATGTTTCTTTTTCTTCTTTTTTTTTTAGAAAAAAAAAATAACAATTAAATAAAATCAGGATTTTTCCAATTTTAAGAAATTTGGACAGAAGATGGTTTTTGAACTTTTCTTAGTTTTTTGAAATCAGGACGGTGATATGATATTCCTTACTTTTTTCGAAAATTTCTTGTTAAGTATTCTAGCCTTTTGCAATAGCCTAAAGATGATGCCGTTTTGAAGTTTATGCTCCGTTTGTTTCGACGTAAAATGATTTTTGTCGTAAAATAGTTTCAGGAAAGTCATTTTTCATGAAACCATTTTCCGTCGAAAGCATTTTTCGGTATTTGGCGCGTACGGAAAATCGCAAATATTTTTTTATATTTTATTCAATCATATTAACTTATAAAAATCAATTTTTATTCACAACATAAAAATATTAATGTAAAATAATATAAAAATCATCGATGACGAGATTCAGTCACTGACCGACAAGATTCTGATCATTTTTACCTGATTTCGACTAATATAGCCAGAATTCGAGATAAAGGCCGGATTCCGGCAGGCTGGCCGGATCTGGCCAGATCCGTCCGGCCAGCCAACCGGGATCCGACCTCCTCTCTGGCCAGATGGCCGGATTCCGGTCAGATTGGTCGCCGGAATCTGGCTGACCGGATTCCGACGAAGGTGGCCGAATTCCGTCGCCAGATTCCTACGACATTAACCGGATGTTGTCTGATTCCGATACCTGCAATATTTCGATGGTGGTCGGCTGCTTGAACGTAAAAGGTCGACTGTGCCGTTTAAAATAGATCGACTGCGTCTGGCGTATTCGGAAAACGATTTAAATCATTTTCCGAAATTTACTAAGCATTTTTGGTCAAACAGAAATCATTTTTCGGTTGACTATTATTTTCGCCCTTACCAAACACCGGAAAATGCTGAAATCATTTTACGCCGAAACAAACGGAGCATTAATATTAAAATGACATCGTTTTGAGTTAAATATAAGTTATATTTACATTATATTTTTTTGCTGTATTGTTTTTTCGTGTAACACTTGACAAATATGCAAAAGTAAGTAATGTGAAATCAATATATATTAATCAAAATATTAAGGCTTAAAAAATTAAAACAAACCCAAAACACTCAAAATAGACTTGAATTATTTTCAAAATCGTTTAAAATAGGTCTTAATAAATACTTAAAGAATGCCAAAAAAGCTAAAATAGATTCAAAATGCGCATTATGTAATATGCGGATAGCAGATAATAATTGCATTTAATTAATAAATTCAATAAGCCAATTACTGCGCGGATGCAGTTAGTTAAAACATGATACGGATATTTAAAATTTGATATTTGCATTTTTCAGATGCAACTAAAAATATTATAAATAACCACACCCACATGTATACTCCTAATTAAAGCGTTCCTTTGGGCATCATAGTACATTCTATGACTATGTGACACACTAAACTAAACTGAAGAGGCCAGGGGCGGAGCTAGGTTTTAAACTTTGGAGGGCCAAATTGATAAAAAAAAAAAAAAAAAAAAAAATTGGAGGGGCCAAAACTAAGAAAATAAAAAAACTTATGAGTAAAATTTTAATTTTTTTTTCTTTTTAATTTTTTTTGTTTTGAAAAACCTTTGGCTTGGGGGCTTGCCAAAGATTAGCCCCGCGCCTGGAAGAGACACATTTTTAATCAAACCATTAACCATGGCTTCTCTCTTGCCCACTTCACCAAGGGTCCAACCATGCCTTTCCAATGTTCTTTCTTATACACGTGCCTTTCCTTCTTTCAAAGAATACTATATAGTACATAATTCATAAAATAATATTTTATCTCTTTTAAAATGAAAATAAAAATCGTGAAAAGCACAAAAATGTGGTATCAGAATTTCTGTAAGTGAAATTATCAAAATCGTTTGGTTATTAATATCCAATTTTAAAGACATGGGACGTAAATGAAAAAAAAAAAAGAAAAAAAAGACCCAAATTTGTCGAAAATGTTTCGATCCTTTAAACTTTGAACAAAAATCAAAGGAATAGGCCACATAAGGCTGTATATACTGTATATATGCATGGCGGAACCACCCCAAGGCTTATGGGGTTCCGACCCTCCAAATTTTCAAAAAAGTAAAAAAAGTTTGATTTTTATTTTATTTTATTTCTAAATTTTTGATATTTTTATAAAATAAACCCCTCAAAATTGTTATTAGTTTAGTTTTGAACCACCAAAATAATTTTTCAGCTCTACCCCTGGCGGTAAAGGTGAAAAAAACAAAAAGTCTTTAAGCATAGGAGAGAGTTGGAAGGTGACCGAAGACGTTTGGAAACCTTTTCAAATTCCAATTGCTTATTAATTTCTCAATAATAGCACACAATTCACATGCATGGAGCCCCACTGCATCGACTTATGCTCGATAGAGATAGAGATCGATGAGGCTGCTAACAAACTGGCTTGCTTGCGTTGAATTTTACACATAATAAGACAACATTCTTTGAATGCCGCCTTTTTAAATTAGGTCGAGCAATTTTTGATACGGATTCAATACTAGATCAGTTAGTTAAGATTTAGAGATTTGATCCGTTTAATTAAATTGGTTGGTTGGGTTAAAATTGACCTATATATATGAACAGAGCCAGAAGCTATTTTGGACAGGGGCTAGTGGTCAAAATTTTTTTTTTTTTTTTTTTTTTGTAGGAGCCAGTAGACTAAATTTTTTATTTTTTTAAATTTTTATTTTCCAACCTTATAATTTTTTTTTTTTTTTTGAAGAAATTGCGGGGAGGGGGGGGGGGGATGGCCCCTGCCAGCTCCCCCTCCCTCCGTCCCTGCCTATATAGTCTTACATACATGCATTGACAAGACTCGAACTCGACGTATGACATTTAAGGTTGACAAGTTTTTATACGACCTATAAATCCAATACGAAATTAACTGGTTAGAGTTGAGAGGTTTAATGAGTCTTTAACCTTATAATCTTATATTCATGCTTCGATACGACCTGAACCAGACACATAAACATGAATCATCACCCATACTTTAGAACAAACAAATTAATTAACTTTATCATGTTATTTTAGTAACTAACTAATGTAATAATTTTTATTTTTTTTAAAAAAAATTGATATATTGATAATCAGCTCATTAATTTTCATCCTCATTTGTAACATTTTTCTTAATTTATTTCTTCTGCTAATTTCTTACCTCTGGTAATTAAATAGCTTACATATTTTTATGCGCATCTATCGAAAGCGGAATCATGGTTAGTTGATTCCCGAAACAGTAATTAATCCAATTTTTTTTTTTTTAAAAAAAAATGCTATGTATTACATTTTTATTTCATAATTATTTTATAATGCTAAAAGTGACAATTTCAGTAAACTCTTAAATAAAAATAAAGTGTTTAGTACGACCGAAAATCGAAAATCATGATCAAACTGAAAACATTTTCAGTTAACTAGAAAAACCTTATTTAATTTTCATAAAATAGTTTTATTTTTTAAAAAACCGTAAACAATTTTCTGAGTTTGAGCTTCTTTTTCTCAAATCATTGATATTCGTCAGACCACAGTCGAAAGTTACTGGATCACCACCAAAAGTTGTCATACCTCTGTTGGACCATAGCTGGAAGTTGTCGGACCTCTACTAGACCACCGCCAGAGGATGTCAGAAGTCGCTAGTTGTTTTCTACCGTCTCTTATTTTCCGTACGAGCCAAACAACAAAAAACATTTTTAAAAAAATCATTTTTTCTGATGAATATTTTTTACGTCGAAACAAACTGAGCCTTAGTCCTAAAAAATTCAAGAAATAAGAAATAAGGAAAAAAAAATGAAAAGAATTAGATAGAAACTAGAATTTAATAATATATTCGACCCACATTAAAAAAAAAAAAAAAAAAAAAAAAATCAAAATCCCACGAAATTGGAAATTAATATCAAAGTTGCGATTGAGATGGAGAGAGAGAGAGAATAGGCATTGAATGATTTCACAACGCGCAATGAGAAATAACCGTCAGATGGGATCTGTTATTGAGAGAGAGAGAGAGAAGGTGGATAGCACTTCGGCAGGCACATGATGCCACGTGTCAATCAATTATAACACTCCACATGGCAATTGACATGCATGCCCCCACCCCATGTGATATATAATATAATAATATTGGGCAGGCCTCCAACTCCGTGTTGACTGGAGCCTTTTTTTGTTTTGTTGTCTACTAGAGGATTAATGCATCAATTCGATCTGCTCCCTATCCTATACATGTCGTGCAACCCATGCACTTATTAAGTTACGTACAAAAGGAATGTGATGGGATTCTTGCCTAACATTAAACATACTACCATAAACCATTGGCCTCCTTCCATATATATATATATGAAAATATATATAACTTTTTAGTTGTGACATTATATAAAAATGAAAATAGTTGCGAGTCTTGTTCGGGTGCAACGGTATTGCTCTATTCACATGAATGACTTTTATAACATGCTTTATGGGCGATGACAAATTTAAGGGGTCTGGTATAATTGTATAGGCCCTGCCCCAGTGGCGGAGCTAGGAATCTATCTTAGTAGGGCGGAGCCAGGAACATTTGCATGTAGAGGAAGATTTGCTAGTACCGTAGTAGCGTGTAGAGGAAGATTTGAGACGTGTCGATCATTCATGGTGTCTAATTTTGATTTTGAGTTGGGTTTTCTTAGTTCAATATCAGCCTAAATTTGAAGGTAACTTCCATTTTTTAAGGTTGCTGCTGTCGCTGGGCTGGGTTGGGCTAAACTGTCTTGAATTTTATTTTATTTTTTTCTTCTGAGCAAATACAAGGGAATGAATGTTTTGATTTAATTTGTAGGGTTTGTAGCCTTGAAGGGCATTATTGTAGGAGCATCTAGTTTTGGTTAAAAAATTACATTGGTTTTTTTTTTTTTTTTTTTTTCAGATATTTAGGGGGGCGGGCACCCCTGCTCGCCCCCCTTATCTCCGCCATTGCCTGCCCCTCTCTCCTCAATTTCCAAAAAAAAAAAAAATATTAGGTAAAAAATTAAAATTTAGTCTACTGGCTCCTACTAACAATTTTTTTTTTGGTCCCTGCCCATAAGAGTTTTTGGCTCCATTCCTGTTTATGGGTGCTGTTTTAAATGTCATAAAATGCTTTGACTTTTCTCGCTTGACACCAAATATTGCTTTTCAAATTAGATGGTCAAAGGTCCGATTCAATAAGTGTCTTATAAGTATTTGGAGGAACTTCACTTAACCATTTTCAATTGTCGTCGCTTTTGTCATTACTCCCCTAAACTTAAAAAACTCTAAATTTAGTGTATCTGTCTTTCAATTCCACCCATTCGTTAGGATTTTCCATTAAATCTTATCAAAATTTTAAAAATACCTATTTTTTTTTGCAAATATTCAGACATTTGTATTTTTGCAAATTCTTTTAAATCATGACCAACACCTAAATCTTTGCAATTTTTTTTTTCTCTAAAAATAAGGAAGGGTAGTTTGTGAATTTTGACATCCATCTGTTAAGATTTGACTGAAAATCGTAACGGATTGGTGAAATTGAAAAAAAAATTAAAAAAAAATACATTAAATTGAGAGTTTTTAAAATTTAGAAAGATAATTACAAATATAATGAAAGTTCAAATATGTTAAGTGAAGTTTCTGTGTATTTTGTCTGCCGAATTATTTGTTAGTAAGTTTTTTTTTTATTCAGCGAAAAAGTTAAAAACAATCATAAAAAAATATAAACAAACAAGCCCTCATATATCTTAATACTAGTTTGTCGGTTGGAGAAAAAAAAATTAATATGCAAAGAGATGAACAGTTGTTTTCTTAATCTTCGGTCGTGGACATGGTTTTATTTATTTATTATTGCAAATCTAGAGATTGTTTGAGGGGCATGACTCTGAAGTTGACAAATAAAAAGGTTGATTGTAAAGTTGGATGAAGAGCCAACTTTATTCATCCTACAAAAGAATGCTTTTTATATATATATATATATATATATATATGGATGCTATCTATTTTATGATCATGATTAAAGTTAATACATCTAATGGTGTACATAATTTTACATTATTTAAAATTTTAAAAAATATGTCAATATTGATTTCATATATACCGTTAGATGCACTAACTTTAAATCTTAATTTTTTATTTAAAATTAATAGTATTTATTTCATTTAACGAAATGAAAAGAATCCTATTCCGTTTAGATCTGCATATATAATTATATAACTATTCGAATATATGCATAATGAGAGAATGGTAAATATGGGCCTAATAAACTACATCAAACCCAAAACACATAACTGAGCCCAATTATTCGGTCTTAATCATAAGTTAATGTGTGATTTGAAATCAATTTCTCATTATTTAAAAATCAAATTTTGCTATTAAGTTTGTCGCGGATTTGAAATTAACCATTCCATGATTTTTCCATCCATTTTTCAAACGTCCGTTAGGGTGAGTCATTGTTTATCTACGTAGGCATTGACACATCAGGTAAAACAACGTTGTTTTAAATATTTCAAAATTTTCATTTTTTTTTTTTAAAAAAAAAATTTGAAAAATAAAGGGTTGCTGTCGATGACAACCACCCCCCTTGGGGAGAGGGTGGCCTGTGAGCCACCCTAAGAGGTGGCTAGCGCCACCTTTAGAGTGGCTCACTGCCTCCCCATGTTCCAGGGGTGGCCTGCTTGCCAACCCAAAAGTTAAGGATGGTGTGATATCCCGAATATTATTTGTTGTTTTAGGAATAAAGTTTAATGAAATAAATAACTAAAATTAATTAGACGACTGGAAAATACAATGGGACACGCAAATAATATTTTTTGGGCCAAAGAAATAAGTTGTGTAAAAGGAAATAAGAGAAAATGCATTGGACATCCAATAAATGAGAAAATGAAGAATTAAATTCGGCGTGTCCGAACGTGAATGGTGCGCCCGAACGGCCTTTGATGGTCGCGTGTCCGGACGCCTGCTTTAAAGCGTCCGGACGGTTTGCATCAAGTGGCGCACGTCTACTTAAACGACGCTCGTCCAGACGGTAGTCGATATCTGTCTGGAAGGCCTGCTATGTGGCGCATGCCTTTTTAAACGGCGCGCGTCCGGACGGTGGTTAGTGCCTGTCCGGACGGTCAGCCTAAATGGCGCGCATCCGGACCGTTTGTGATGTCTGTCCGGACGGGGTTAGAATTAAAAAGGGCAGAACGCCATTTTCTTCTCGGTAGCTCAATTTTCCTCTTTATTTTCTACGGTTTTTCACCCAAAAACTGTGATATCTTGAAATCTAGCCGTCCAATCTTAAATCCGACTTCGATAAGTAATTCTCGAAACTAGATCTACGTTTTGATCGAACGTTTTGAGGTAAATCGCTAAACTCTCATTTTTTGAGATTTTTATAAATCTTGTGAAATGAGTTTAACTTGGCATTTTCTCTAGGTGTGGTGTGGTTTGGAGTTGCTAGGAGCTTCCCAAGCATTTGGCCCTTGCTTGGTGAATTTTTTGGTAAGTTTTCCATAGACGTTAGTTTTTTGGGTATTTTGCTAAAATGCTATTTATTTGTGATTAACTCTAAGTAATGCTTATGGGTTAGCAATATTGGGTTTATCAAAGTAATTAGAATTATGGATAAATATTTAGAAATTTTAGAGTTTATGGGTAAATTAGTAATGTGGCTTTTTGAGCGATTCAAAATGCTACCTAGTGTGATTATTAGTTAGAATGCTAATTAATGCAATGTATTGTATGTTTAGTGGCACTTTACGGTTGAGCTTAGAGTCGTTTGGACACTTGGGAGTACAAGCGACCTGAGGTGAGTATTCTACTTACTAAGAAATTATATTTTTATGTATTATGGATTTGTGAAATGTATATTATTTTATGAATTTGAACCGACCATATGATGAAATATATGTTTTGGATAGTTTGATTAGTTTCGATTATGTTTAAACAATATCAATGATGTTTAAGAAATGATGCAAGAGAGAAATGTGTTGAATTGATTAAAGCGTTTGAGTATGTGCTGCAGTTGGGATTTAAATTATGCAAAATTGTTTGAGAATATGTCATGTTGAAACTATTTATGTTTTATAAAACTAAGTTTGAGTTTGAGAACATGTCATGTTGAAACTATTTAGATTTTATGAAGAAAAAATGGTTTGAATGATTTCAGAGTATTTGATAAAATGTTGGATTTGTTTAGTTTTAAGTGAACGTGGTTTAACAATTGCATGATTTTATAGCATGATACAATAGTGAAATATATACTGGTCAAGCACAGAACATAGAGCATGTAGTATAGAGCATACATACCCCAGCAGTATCAGTATATCAGTATCAGCTAGGGATGTAAACGAAGCAAAGCTACCCGTGAGCTCGCTCGAGCTCGGCTCGTGCGCGACTCGGTTATTAAATGAGCTACTCGTGGACAAGAAACTATACTTGATTATTAAACGATACATATCCATATAAAACCCGGCTCGCTCGTTTAAAGTTCGCGAACATACTCGTAAAAAGGCTCGGCTCGCTTATTAGCTCGACTTGTATATATATATATATATATAAAACTTATTTAGTATATCACTTATTAATTAACAATAATTAATTATTGTTATATAATATATAATTACTAGTTATATCTATAAGTATCTATATAATATATAATTTAATTATAAAAGATAATTAATATGATTATATCTTATATGATCTAAGAGATTAAGACTCTAAGTTTAATAATTAAATATCTAATGATTGTTGAATTAACAATAAATTGTTAATCATATGATTTAATGAAAATCTTGATACTTAATCGTATTATTCAAATAATCATATTATATACAATGACAATGCAATTGGTATAATCCCAAATCAATTGATTAGCATTAAAATTAACAATGTGTTTCTTATAATCACAAATTATGTATAATTATTAGAATTCATATCATTATATATATTTTTTTTTTTTGAGAAGTCATAGATATTTTATAAAATCATCCAGAAAAGGTTTGCTCCGCAAGTATATATGATCGTATATATTATCACTATAATTTATATGAAATGCTTATGATCTAACAATTATATGATATTAAACCTTATGTGATATATCACATAATATCTTTATAATATAATGTAATAATGATATCAACAATACTTATTTTGTATCATTGTATAATTAAGTGTGATCAAAGTTCTAACAATGTACTATGATCTAACAACAAAAGCTAGGTGATATAATCTAACAATTCATTTGATTAAATTAAGTATAATCTAACAATTTATATGATATTAAATCTCATATCATATAGCATAACTGCACAATGTATAATGTAATAATGATATCAACAATACTTATTTTGTATCGGGGAGTGATCCTTGCACTCTTTGTGCACAACAATGGTACAACACCAAGGCACATTGAGGTGGAACCTAATGTGTGGGTCACACCTTAATGTGCCTTGGTGTTGTGTCATTGTGAGTGTTTTGATCATTTCCCTTTTGTATCATTGTATAATTAAGTGTGATCCAAGTTCTAACAATGTACTATGATCTAACAACAATAGCTTGGTGATATGATCTAACAATTCATTTTATTAAATTTAAGTATGATATAACAATTTATATGATATTAAATCTCATGTCATATGACACAATGTATAATGTAATAATCATATGATCACGACATTCTTACAAATATTATTTCATATTTAACACATGTATCACAAAGTCAAAATTATTTACTATATAACAACACTACCAATAATAAAAATATCAAATTAAGAACACTTTCTTTTCAAGCCTTCAAAACTTTAATTATTATTTATGCACCTTCTTTTATCATTTTTTTAATATATTCCACGATATTGATAGTATATTAGTTAGCATTATATTCTGTTTGAGAGATCCATTAGAAAGATGTTTCAGAAATTAGGAATTTTAATTATAGGTGTATGGAACTAATTTGAGTACCAATTAATTATATATAAAAGAAATGATGATGTGCATAGATGATAAATGTTAGATTTAAATCCGAATTTTTAAATCTGTGATTATGTGAATTATTCGAATTATATATATATATATAGAAGATATCGACATTTCAGAAAATATGTGCCTGGAACCATTTCAGTAATAGATTGGTTTTACTTTTAAATAACTTGTATTGTGTTGTGCATTTCTTTAGGGTTTGTTTGTGTGTTCGATTTTTTTGTATTATATTCTACTATATTCTATTATGTGAATATCGAGAAAAAACTAATTTGTAAAAAGATGTTTGAAATATATATTTGAAATATGTGTTTGTGAGTTAATTCTTTTTAAAATATATATTTGAAATATATGTTTGTGAGTTAGTTCTTTTTAAATTATGTTTGAAATATATAGATCTTTTTAAAAATTAGTTATTTTTTCGTTTTTTAAATTTTCGTTTTTATTTTTTATTTTTAGTTTTTTATTTATTTCTTCTTTAAATTTTTCGTTTTTTTTAATTTTTTTTTAGTTTTTATTTTTAATCTTTGAGTTTTAGTTTTAGTTTTTATTTTTAATCTTTGATTTTTAGTTTTAGTTTTTATTTTAATCTTTGAGTTTTAGTTTTAGTTTGGTTTTTGCCACTTCTCACACATGGCAGATAACTAGATGAGTGCAATTACCTTTTATTTTTAATCTTTGAATTAATTAACTTTATCATGTTATTTTAGTAACTAACTAATGTAATAATTTTTATTTTTAAAAAATGTTGATATCTTGATAATCGTCTCGTTAATTTTCATATTCATTTGTAGCATTTTTCTTAATTTATTTCTTCTGCTAATTTCTTACCTCTGGTAATTAAATAGCTTACATATTTTTATGCACATCTATTGAAAGCTGAATCATGGTTAGTTTGATTCCCGAAATTAGGGGTGTACAAACAGAATGATTATAACCATTTTATAACTACTAACCGATTATAATGGCATAACCGTATAACCGCGTTTATAAGCGGTTATAAATAACCGCTAATTGCCTATGTGGAGGCAGTTAGCGGTTATAGGGTTTGGGAAAAGCGGTTAATAATCGTTAACCGCTTTTAGTTTACATTTATATATATATATATATTAAAATATAATCTTGGATTTGTACTGTTTTGGATTTATGTTTGAGTTTTAGATTTGTTTGTATTTGGTTATTTAGATTTGGATTTGTTATTATTTTGGATTTAAAACCTGCACTAAAACCGGCCCAAAAGTGGCAAAAACTTGTCCAAAATCGGCCCAAAACCCAAATTAAAAAGCGGTTATACAACCGCCGCTTATCTACTCAATAACCGCTAACCGGCGTTATAAAAATAATCGCCCCGTCTATGCGGTTAATGGTTGCGATTGGTAAAATACAATAACTGCCTAGGCGGTTAACGGTTTTAGCCAATAACTACCGGTTATAACCGTTTGTACACCCCTACCCGAAATAGTAATAATCATTTTTTTTTCCCGAAATAGTAATATATAAACAACAATAAAAAAAATTTAAGAAAATCATTTTTTTTTCCCGAAATTTTTTTTACGTCGAAATAAACTAAGCCTTAGTCCTAAAAAATTCAAGAAATAAGAAATAAGGAAAAAAAAAATTAAAAGAATTAGTTAGAAACTAGAATTTAATAATATATTCCACCCACGTTAAAAAAAAAAAAAAATTAATGTCAAAGTTGCGATTGAGATGGAGAGAGAGAGAGAGAGAGATTAGGAATTGAATGATTTCACATGGGTTTAGGGGCCCTCCTAATGTATTGTGCGATTATAAACGATCGAGAAGGGTTTGGAGTGGTGGGGCCGACTGCTGAGATCAACGCGCAATGAGAGATAACCGTCAGATGGGATCTGTTATTGAGAGAGAGAGAGAGAGCAGGTGGATAGCACTTCAGCAGCAACATGATGCCATGTGTCAATCAATTATAACACTTCACATGGCAATTGACATGCATGCCCCCCCTTGTGATATAATATAATATAATAATATTGGGCAGGCCTCCAACACCATGTTGACTGAGCCTCCTTTGTTTTGTTGTCGACTTGTCGTGCAACCCATGCACTAATTAAGTTACGTACAAAGGGAATGTGATGGGATTCTTGCCTAACATTAAACATACTACCATAGACCATTGGACTCCTTCGATATATATATATATATATATATGAAAAAATATATATAACTTTTTAGTTGCGACATTCTATAAAAATGAAAATAGTTGCGAGTGTTGTTGGGTACAACGGTATTGCTCTGTTCACATGAATGACTTTTATAACATACTTTATGGGCAAGACGGATTTAAGGGGCTGATATAGCTGTATAGGCCCTGCCTCCTCCCCCTTTAATTTCAAAATAGACAAAAAAAAAAAAAAATTAGGTAAAAAATTAAAATTTAGTTTACTGGCCTTACAAACAAATTTTTTTTGACCTACCCATAAGAGTTTTTGGCTTCGTCTCTGTTTATGGGTGCTGTTTTAAATGTCATAAAATGTTTTGACTTTTATCGCTTGACACCAAATATTGTTTTTCAGATTAGATGGTCAAATGCTTAATTCAATAAGTGTTTTATAAGTATTTTGAGAAACTTCACTTAACCATTTTGAATTGCCGTCGCTTTTGTCATTACTCCACTAAACTTCAAAAACTCTAAATTTAGTGTCTCTGTCTTTCTATTTTTTTTTTTCAATTTTACCCATCCGTTAAGATTTTCCATTAAATCCTATCAAAATTTCAAAAATTCCATTTTTTTTTCAAATATTCAGACATTGGTATTTTTGAAAATTCTTTTAAATTCTGATCAACGCCTAAATCTTTGCATTTTTTTTTTTCTTTTTCCCTAAAAATAAGGAATTGTAGTTTGAGAATTTTGATATCCCTCCGTTAAGATTTTAATTGAAAATCGTAATGGATGAGTGAAATTGAAAAAAAAGAAGAAGAAGAAGATAAATACACTAAATTGAGAGTTTTTAAAGTTTAGAAGGATAATTATAAATGCAATGGAAGTTTAGATGGGTTAAGTAAAGTTTCTTTATGTATTTTGTGTGTGGAATTATTTGTTAGTAAGTTTTTTTTTTTTTTTTTTTTTCAGCGAAAAAGAAAAAACAATCATAAAAAAATATAAACAAACAAGCCCTCATATATCTTAATGCTAGTTTGTCGGTTGGAGAAAAAAAAAATTAATATGCAAAGAGATGAACAGTTTTTTTTTTCTTAATCTTCGGTCGTGGACATGTTTTATTTATTTATTATTGCAAATCTAGAGATTGTTTGAGGGGCATGACTCTGAAGTTGACAAATAAAAAGTTGATTGTAAAGTTGGATGAAGGCCAACTGTATTCATCCTACAAAATGCAGATATATATATATATATATATATATATATAGAGAGAGAGAGAGAGAGAGAGAGAGAGAGAGAAGAATGCTTATGTAAGAAATAAATATCAGTTTCTTATTTGGGAGTAGTGTTTCGATCGGAATAGGATCCTCTCATTTAAATGAAATGGATGCTATCTATTTTTGATCATGATTAAATTAATACATTTAATGTGTACATAATTTTACGTTATTTAAAATTTTAAAAAATATTCAATATTGATTTCATATATACTTTAGATGCACTAACTTTAAATCTTATTTTTCATTTAAAATTGATAATATTCATTATTTAACGAATGAAAGAATCCTATTCCGTTTAGATCTGCATATATAATTAATAATTATTCGATATATGCATAATGAGAGAATGGTAAATATGGGCCTAAAAAACTACATCAAACCCAAAACACATAACTGAGCCCAATTATTCGGTCTTCATCAATAAGAAGGCCCAAATACATGAGTTTTATAAAATATATAATAAAATAAAATAAACAACTGAAATGATGGCAATTTGTTTATCAAACTAAGATGACACCTGCTTGCTTTAATTTACAATTTCCAGCTGCCCTCCATTTCCAAGACAGCTCGACCAATCATTTCCTTTCCAGGAACGGAATAATGGAATATTTAATGAATTGAAGTCAATTATAAAGGAAATAAAATGTTGGCAATAATGATATGATTATGAGTATCTGAATTTACATTTACTCACTAGCGATTGTGGCCTGTAATCCATCAGGTACAAGTTTGTATGATTTGTCCGATCACCGAAAGTATTGTCTCGAGAATTGACATAGCTAACAAGGCGACGATATACGATCCTGAAAAATTCAGAATCGTATCTGGTTCTTGAAAATTTGGGACTAAAATTAATTCTAAATTTGTCGTCTAGAATTTTGCTTTGAGACAGGTAAGAGAGACTAAAATTATATCCTCAAAAATGTCACGTGACTTTAAATTATCATCCGATTACAATTCAATAATGATAATCTCAAATTCAATGATGATTTAAAAGTCAATGATATTTAGGACGAAACAAAAAAAACTTTAATCCTATTTAAGCAGCAAAATTTGTTTTTTAAACAGTAAAAAATTGATTTCAAATCGCGCGTTCACTCAAAAATTTATTAGACATTTAGCCTAGTAATAATTACAAGCCTCCAACCCCGTAAAATGTGCACGTGTCTGTGGCCTCCACACGACTTTCCACCTTTCTGTTATGATTCTCTCTGGTCGACTTTCGTCTAATTTTCTCTGCGCCAAACACCCCAAGTCTTCGTTTTCTATTCAATTTTCTCCATTAAATTTCCTTATTTCCATCTTTAATTCCCTTTTCAAGAAATGGGTTTTCGAGTTTGCTGTTGGTTTGATTCTTTACACCCCAAAATTGTCGACTTTTGGAATTGTTTCATAGTCTTTTTTTATTTATTTTTATTTTTTCGTCGTGCCATTATATTGACGATGATTTTTTCATGTGAATTCTCTAAGATGCTTGACTTTTGCTTGAATTTGTATGAATTGGTTTATTGTGTACCTGCATGAGCTTTTGATTTCCAACTTTGTCGTTCATTTTCTTTAGTTTTTTTTTATCCTATTGATATTCTGTATCTCACAGTCTAAGTTTTTTTTTTTTTTTTTTTTTTTTTTTAAGTAAGAGTACTGCGGTCATTAAAACAAGCCAAGACCCAAAGGTCCAATTACATTGTTAAGGAATACCATGACTCCCCAAACATAAAATCAGAACTAATTTCTGATTTGGGAACAAACTACCTAAAAAAACACTCAAAGATTACAAGAACCAACATTGGAAGCCCCTCTAAACAAATAATCACCACTACTGAAATAATAGAGGGCTGATCTACACTATAAAAGCGAACAAGTCCAATAATATTCAAGCATTTACAAGGCAGCTGCAGATCTTAACTAACAAAGAAACAGAAAAACTACATCTAAAAAACAAAAACCAAAACAAAACCAACTTAAAAACCCCCCAAACAGAGACCGGGAGGCGGGAGCCTCCAGCAAGAACCACTAGAACCTCCGAACAACCCAGCAGCTGCAGTCAACAACAACTAAACAAAAACAAAGAAAACACAACTGCAAATGCTCTGGCCGACTATATTCCCCACTTCCCCCTTTTGACTCGACGGATCAAACGCTAATCCCGGATTTGAACCGGAAATTTGGGCGCTTTTCGGGTGAGGCCGGAGGTGTCGAGCGAGGAAAGGATCGGGTTACCGGAGAAAAAGATCCGCCCAAAACCGAGCCCCTCCGCGCCCAAAACCGTCGTTCCAGTAGAAACCCTAAACCGCCGCTACTACAATCAACCACAAAAACTGAACGAAAACAACCACATCATGGCCATCGACCAGCAGCGCCGTCACAAAGACTCCTGTAAGACATCGGCTTCGACGTGGCGTTCCAATCCAGCATCACCACTTCAAAACACCTATTTGAAGCCCAAAAACCCCCGGCACCACGAATCAGACCGGAGCCCCAAAGAAGAGAACCAAAACTTGGAAACGGGGAAAATCATCTGCTGTTACACCCCAGAAATCGAAAGAAAAACCAAAAAAACCACTTCTCCATCCCAAAAAGGACGAGAACAAAACCACCTCTTCATCCCGAAAAGGACGAGAAAACACCACCCCTTCACCTTTAAAGAGCTGGCAAAGCCGAAGAGAGAAAGAAATTTATTGCTAAACAAAAACTACCACAAAACACTAGGGAGAAGGGAAGTGTAAGGCTTCCCTTCTCCATGCACACGCTCAAAAAGATTTTTGCCTTCGGAGGAAAAAAATCACCTTCTAGGATATTTTTTCCCTTTACTTGTTATTTTATTATTTACTATCTCACAGTCTAAGTTGGTGTTGAGTTAATAATTATTTCGATATTTTTTCTACATAATTCAGATTATTATATGCATGAAAATTTTCTCTTGGTCCTGAAAATCGCTTATTTCAAGCTTGTAATGATCGAGTTCTTACTATCAGAACTTCAGAGCCTTTCTGTTTCAGTCAATACTTGAGGATTTTGCATTCGTGGTGGTCTGTTTGCTGCAAAAGTTTTTGGTTGTATGGATATTGTGAATACTCAACTCTTTCGTGCTAGACAGTTTTGCAAGCTTATGTTGTTTAACGTGAATAGTAATTGATGATTAATTCATCCAAAATAAAATAAAATTGATAAGTACAGCAATTTTATAAAAAAGCGTTGACAGACGCAGCCCAACTACAAAAAGTATGCAAGAGGAACTCAAATTAGGATTGATCCAATGGCGACTTTAAAATCCATGTCACATTTGGGAGGATAACAGGGGGATAGGAGTCTTGCATATAACATTACTCATATGTGTGTGTTTGAGTTTATCTAGGTTATTTTGGCTGGCTAAGACTTTTTATTATTTTCAAGGATTAGGATGTAGTTTTTATTAGATTTTCGAGGCTAGAAGAGTGTGCTTTAATTGTTGTAGCTAAGTATTACTCAGCTTTGATAATTTTCAGTAGAGATACTTATATTTTCTTTCTTTTCCCCTTGCTGCATGTATAGCCTAGAAGACCAGCCTCTTGGCAGTGATTTTGATCTTTTTACTCTCTTTTTGATCTTGAAATATCTCTAGCACAAACAGATCTATTTTCATGGGTATCTCCTACATCACATCCACACACACCCCTATTGAGTCTAGAACCCATGACCTCAGCGTTCACCTTATTCTTGCATGAAAAAGAGATGTTATTTGGGTTAAAGCTCATTGACACCAGAAAATATGTATGTTATTTTAAGTTGTACATCTACATGTCATTAGTATCTCATTGCGTTTGACAAATATATGGCTGTTTTTCTATGTATGTATACTGCACCCTGTTCTCTGTGTTGAAACATAAGTTGGCAGTTGGCCAAATCATAGTCATTTATTGATGGAGGCATTGAGCTGTTTGAAATGTACTTCGATAGCTTTTGTTCAACGTACCCCATTTGCACAGCTGACGCACTACCTTGCTAAAGGAAGTGGGTCAATAATAAAAGGTCACTTGTCACGCTAATGAAGTGGCCAATAATATAAGGTCACCTGTGACTATATAGAAAGGTGTTGGCTATTATTTTGAAGAGTAATGTTATATTTTACACCCATTTTATCATATTTATTTTACAAGGTTGATATGATATGAGCTGAACGGGCGTAGAAATTTTGCTTTTTTAAGTCGCCATTCAACCCATATTACCTCAGCCGCCGTGATGTGTGGTAAAATGAATATAAAAAAAAATAAATTTAGTAAAACAAATGCAGGTGAAAAAGTTGGGAATACACTTTTTATTAGTATTAACTCAATTGCCCATTAACAATACTTATTGAGAAATGTTACACATACTCACACTCCCTTAGGTGACACTAAAAATTACCAATGAATTTTGAATTGACCATTATTAAATTTTGGATATGATGATGATTTTTTAGTGCCACGTAAGAGAGTGTGAGAATAGAAGTGTGTGTATCATTCCTCATACTTATTTACAGTATATTTGAGTGTATAGTATTAATGGATACAGGACTTCAAGAAGTTTCTGAGATTGTGATAACCATAATGGTGACATTGTTCCCTTTTGGAAACTTTATGAAACAGTTATTCTTGTTATTATGAGTTTTGAGCTGTGTCCAACTTGAAGGTAGACTGAGAAAAATAATCAGGTTATCATGAGTTTTGAGTGGTGTCCAGAATGATGCAAATAATCAGGTTTTTTATTTTAATTTTTAATTTTTTATCTTCCTGGCTAGTAGAACTCAGGTGTTTGTTGCTTCCTAGTTTGCTGGTTTATGAATCTCTGTTACAAAAAGTTGTACTGGTTTGTGTCATTGACATACTATTCGGAAACCCATGAATTGGACAAAATGTAATAAAATGGAATTTGTTTAGCCCAATTCATGTGCTTGGAGCAAGAAAAAAAGGGTGAATTCAAATTCAATTTAAACCCATAAATTGAATAGAATTAGAATTTTTGTGAACCGGTCAACAAAAGATCATATCAAATCTAATTTGAGAAGAAGAATCAAACATTACTGCTTTCATATTGAGGATAGCAATTAGTCTTTAATGATATTTTTAACTTCATTATTTTTTCATGTGAGTGTAACCGGTAACGTCTTATTCTGTAATTTATATAGCATAGAACTTAGTTGTGTCAATTTTGTGCTTGACCTGCAAAGTTTTTGTTGTTTCAAAAGTAATTTTTCACTGTAACTATTTAGGTAGCACCCAGAAGTACATTGTTGCTAACAACATTACGATCCTTTTTGTCATATTTCATCTTCTTTGCAGGTAAATTGCTTTGTAAGAGGATTGCTTTGTAAGAGGAGTAGATGGCTTTTTTGTTCAAGGGGATGAAAGAGGAGGCATCTGAATGCCCCTTTTGATGTAAAGGACATTCAGAGATGTCCATTTTTGAGGAACATCAACAAACCCACTTGCTTTTCCTTCTCTTCAGCGAATTTCCTCATTCCTGTAAGTTCTATTTCTTTTCTCCTTTATTTTGCTTTACCATTTTTTTAGTTTCTTCTTAATCTTTATTAATAGATGATGATTTATCAATATGCTTTGATATTGAGATTGACTGTATTTTATTTTCTTCAGGCCCAATTTTGACATGGCGTTTAGTCTCTTTCATGGGAAAGATGGGGTTGTTCCACTCTCAGGGAGATCTAATGTTCATAGTGACATTCCTGAAACTGAGCCTTCACCTTGTTAGAAATAAAGAGAAGGAGATGGATGTCTGTAATGGTAGAGGGAGAGAACACAAAGGTCAACAAAGGACTACATCTTTACTGATTTCCTTACGTGCTTGATTACAAAGTAGTCTAATATATAGACTTAATAAAAAGGTAAAGACCAGAGTACAAAGAGATAAATTAAAGGTTAATAACATGGTGGTATGGGTTGAGGAATGGCTTGACCAGATGGATGGCTTGCTGCTGCAATGGTGACTTGTGATTGTGGAAGACTTGTTGATGCAGAGATGGTGAGGTTGCTGCAGACTTGTTGATACTGATGAGTGGTTAACTTGTTGCTGAGGTTTATCCTCTAATACACCTAAGTTCAACCCTTTAGCAGCAAAAGCAGCCACCATAAGTTTGTCAGCATTTGGACTGGGAGGGCCATTTGGCTTTGGTAACTTCTCTAAGAAGTGGAAGAAGCAGAAGAAGTCTGAGCCGTCCAGCAAGAGGGAACCCTCTTCTGAGGTTGATTTACATCCTTTTGCCTAGGCTAACATTTTATTTTGAAAAAGGAAGTGATTTTGGGAAAAATTGCACAAGGGTTTGTTAACCAATGCATTGGTGCTGTGGGATAATAAAATCTGTTATGGGATTTCGAATATCCAGTTTAGGAAATTAATTCATAATTTCATCTTATACAGATAATTGTTTGAGATATTGCATTAGTGTCATTCTATAAACCTCACTTGAAAATTGTGACGAGCATCAATGTAGAGGAAATAATTTGATAGGCAACGGTCCAATCCGGCAACTCACAGAAGAATATGTAAAAATGCTTATTGAATCATGCCCTATGCTCTCAATTTCAAATAAATAATTAATTACTTGTTGTAAACCTGACTAAGACTTCTTTTTGTTTCTGATCAACTATGCAGAAAGGAAATGTATCAAAACACGAGGCACTGGGAAATGCTTGGTTAAAAACAGGAAACGGCCTAATTCGCAAGACCTACAGAGCAGTCAGCCGTGTCCTCCCTCTTGTGGCAACAGCTCTTCAGCCACCACCTGGTATGAAGTTTAGATGCCCTCCAGCAGTAGTTGCTGCAAGTAGGGCCATAAATTTTTGACATGACCCGCAAACTTGACACAAAATTAAAATATTATAGTTAAACTTAAAAGGTTTCGGGTCATAAAAGGGTTTACCCATTAGACTTGTTTAATAAAATGGTCATTATCAGGTCAACTCGTTTGACCTGTATATTTAAACATTCTTTTTCAACATTAAAAATTAAATTTAAATAATCATGTTACCTCTCTCTTTCTCTCACTATCTAAATAGTAAAGACTAAACTAAAAAAACTCACAAAAGACAAAATAAGTCTATTTCTTTTATTGAGTTAGAACTTGAAATAATATGATCATTCAAACAATATGATTTTTTTATTTAGTTTAAATTTGTGTTTTTATTTTTATTTTTATCGACTTTATTATATAATGGGTCAAACGAGTCGTGTCCTGTCAACTTGTTATTTAAGTGGGTCGTGTTAGGGTTAAAGAGTCTGACCTTTTTAGTTAAACGGATCGTGTCAGGGTTGACCCTTAACAGGTTCACGGGTCAAAGGGGTTGACCCGAACCCGACACGCGAACCCGTTTTGACAGCCCTGGCTGCAAGGGCTGCCCTGCCCAAGATTGCCCTTGTTAAAAACTTATGCCCTCAGCCTCTACTTGGTAAAACTCATCAATCTTGTGAATAATCTTCGAGTGGGAGTTTGTTATGTGAATGATTTTACAAATACGTAATGAGATAATTTGTTTGGTTTTGAGGAAACCTATACTCTTTAGATTTGTTAAAGGGAACCTAAACCTTTTCAAACACAAAGTTTGAGATTAATTTTTTGCATACCTTCTCATTATTTCATCATGCTTAAATAGAAAATATTACAACTGTAAAGGTGGAAATAAAAATAAGTATGGTAATCAAATTATTTGATTTGATTTGATTACCGTCAATTATAATCAATCCTCTAAAAAATAATTATTCTATAAGGTAAGTATCAAATCATAACATATATTCTAACATAAAGAAAATATTCTAGCATATTATATATTCTAATATTAATATTTGCTCCGCGTAGAATTCCATTTTCATAACAATATTTATGTTATCAATCTTTATTTATTTACTTTTTCCTTCTTGTGGGTAGCATATAATGCAGGATCAATTCCTTCTATGATTAACTTGGGCCTTAGCTATTCCTTAGAAAACCACTTTTGTTTTTATAATGTGACCTATGAGAATAATTACTTTTTCTCTTAACTATTTAGAATATAATAATTGTTTGGGGAGTTGTGAAAATTAGAACCACTGCCTGAAGAAAGGAAGAGCAAATGGTAAGAAGAAATGGACTGGTTACTCTCCCTGACCAACTATAAGGTTGAGTTAGTCCTGCTAAGCAAAATGGTGCAAAAGGCTAGACCTTGTTTTGCTAAATCAATCTAGAAAGAAATTGTTACACCAAGGAAGAGTGGTACATCAAGTGTTCAAGGCTGCCAAATCAATCAATGAAAATGTTTTGCTTGAAATGGCCGTGCTGGCCATTATCCAAGATGCTCATCCCAAGGTAATTAAATTCTCCCATTTAAAAGATTCTTAATTAATTTGCCTTTCTCAATTCTTGTAGGATGTTGGGCATTCAATTCTGGAAGCATATTCCCGTGTTCTTGAAAACTTGGCCTATAGCATTTTTCTAGGATAAGAGATAATTTGGAAGAAGATGGTTTGAGCACTCCAAATTCACCAGTGGTAATGCCTTACTTCTTTGGTATAAATTATTGCGAAACTTCTGCAGTTGGTATAGATTTAAGGCACTCGTTGATTGATTAGATGAACAAGGTGCATGGGATTATTGTGACTCTAATTCGAGAGTACTTGTGATTTAGGATCTTCATACAGTGAGGCCAAAGCAAGTTCTGTGGCTGCAATACCAGGTAATAATAGACTTTGTGCATCGACAGAGAGGCCTATGTAAGTGTGTTTCGTAAAAATTCACCTTGATAAACAAAAACAAAAAATGTGTGGTCTTCAATAGCTTTTTTTTGTAAAGATAATTTTGGTTTACCTCTTAAAAAAGGTGTAGTTGAGGTCATGGTGAACTTTGGATGTATTGCTTGGAAATATGTAGCAAAAGCATTAACCATAATTCTTCCATCGATAACAATTCCTACCAAAATCAAAACTAAGCTAAATTGATTTTAAATTCTTTAAGGTGCAACAATTCTCATGAAAATGAAATTTAAGGCTAGAATGAAATTTTAGAACCCTTGCAACTTGTACACAACTACTTCCAAGGGTAAGCTAGAAGCACTTCGCAATACAACATCTGTAATGAAGATAATCATTAATTTGAAGTATATATAAATATATATATGGTTGTGAATCACCGATAGAGCATTTCAAAACATGACTCAATAATTCTGTCAACAGCTCTAAAATAGATACGTCTCCAATTCTTGTTAATGATTAGGATCCCAAAGAAAACCCAAAATCCGAATGCATAAGAGACAGCAACAAATGCATAGAAGAATAAAGGGCTATCGATTATTCTTGTCTCTTCCTTTTCATCTTCATGTCCAGGTTTAAGCTGGTTTGCAGTTGAGCAGTTTCTCTTCAGAGGGTTTCCACATAGATCCGGATTTCCATCATAGCATTGCGTCTCGAAAGTTGAGAACTGTCGCTCAAATGGGACTCTTCCAGAAAGATTGTTATAGGCAACACTAAATACTGATAGAGAAGTCATTTCAACAAATTCAAAAGGGATTCCCCCACTCAACTTGTTGTGGGAAAGATCCAAGCTCTCCACATCTTTCAAATTTTGAAAAGAATTTGGAATGGGGCCTGTTAGAAAATTATTCGACAAGTTCAAGGACCGAAGCTGCGACAATTCTCCCATTTGAAAAGGAATGCTACCTGTCAATTGGTTAGATGACATGTCAATTACAGTCATCAATGAGAGTGGGATACCTTTGTAAGCATATACCTCATCTTTTACTCGCAAAGCCATTTTAATTTCGAATTTAGGCTCTTGTTCCCATTGATTTAAGTGGGAAAACACTCGACCAATTTCTATGAAATAGTTTGAGCCATTAGAGTTTGGAGAACTCTTCTTCCAGAATGTAATGTTATCAAGGCAAGAGGGAATACTTCCTGAAATATGATTATCAGAGATATCAAAAACTTTCAAACGTTTCATTTGACACATTCTTCGGAGTAGGTGACCTTCAAAGTGATTTCCACTTAAAAGAACTACCGCCAAGGAAGGATGATCATACAACCACTTTGGAATATTACCAAACAAGTTATTGTTTTGAATATCTAGGATTACCAGAGAGTGGCTGTTTGATATTGCTGGTGAGATCATTCCTTGAAATTGATTGCCGTTGAGTTGTAAACACTTCAAACTTGTCATGTTGGAGTCCCTTGGGAGCATTTCTCCTTCCAATGTATTGTTTGATAGATTTAGATATACAAGTGGGGTGTCATTTCTAGTCAAACTTAGCGGTATTGTCCCTGAGAACATGTTATTAGAAAGGTCTAATGCTTCAAAAGACAGATTACCAAAAGACCAAGGAATGATGCCCTCTAATGCATTTGAGGACATGTCAAGTTGGTATAAGAGTGGAAGAAGATGTCCGATATTTTCAGGAAGAGAACCTTTGACATTATTATTTGACATGTCGAAGATTTGAAGTGATGAAGTTCGATTAGCAAAGCAACCAAGAAATAGAGAACCATCAATTTTGTTACTTCCCAAGGATAAACCTCCGATACTCGAGTTGAATAGCAACTCACAAGGTATGCTTCCCTCTATTAAGTTGTGAGACAAGTCTAGCCGTTCCAAGAAAACTTGGGTGGTGATGAAGCTTGGGAGAACGTGACCATTCTTCTTGTTGAGGCTGCAATTCGCCAAGTTCAGATAAATTAGCTGAAAGGTTGGAACCCATGAGGGAGATTCAGTTTCAATTTCCAAATTGCAGTTGCTTGAAAGATCAAGGTTTTGGAGACTTGAAGCATTGGCAAAAGTAGAAAATGATAAAACCCCATCTAATTGATTGGCCGAAACATCGAAATACCCAATCTTGCTTTGGTTGGAGAATATTGATGGAGGTAGATTACCATAAAGACGATTATTTGATAGAAGAAGTACGTCAAGGTTTCCAATCATCCCAAGACAAGAGGGAATAACGCCTTCCAGTCTATTATCCGTAAGATCCAAAGAGTTTAGATATTTTAATTGCTTCAGTTCGCAAAAAGCTGCATCAAAGTGATCGGGTGTGAAGAATGACTTCCAATGTAGGATAATATGTATATGCTTAGAAGGCATCAAAATAATGAACAACCTAATATTGAGGTTAGAAAAAATTACGACTAATTATGAATTATGTGAAACTCTGAAGGTAGGATTCTCTACAAGATCTCAAGGTATGAATTGAGAGTCATTTAGAATTTCAGGAATTATCCAAAATGAATTGAGCAAATAAAATTAAATGAAGCTGAACATATTATTATGGGATTAGAAAAGAAAAGAGGAGAGTAAGAGTTCTCACATACGTTCAAGCCCTCCTCCACTTTGCATGTCATACAGTGCTAATTCTTTGAGTTCATCAAATAAGGTGAACATGGTTACATTTGGATACCATGTACTTCTTGATGAAGCATAGTAGTCCCCTGCCAAAAATATTGAGAGAACTTGTCCAGTAATATCATCACAAATGATTGCGCTCGCTTCACAACAATCCCTTCCGTCCCAGTCCACAAGGGAAGAAGCATTTGTGGCGTTTTTGATCTCCAAGAGAGCTCTCGTCTGTTCTTTGGTGCATCCAGCTGCTTTAACACAAGCCAAAGGGGATAAAGCGATGAAAGCCAAAGCCCAAACAAAAATGACATTTTTAGCAAAACAAGAAGTCTCCATTTCTCAAGAGATTCTGATTGATGCAACTACGGAAACTGCCTTTATATATATATATATATATATATAATGCAATATTGTTGACAAGTCTTAAAATATTAATCCCGTGCGCATTATCTGGAGAGCAGTAATGTGTATTGGAAGTTGCTTGGAAATTACTACATGTATGACCGAAATTGCAGCTGCTTTTTGAACTTGAAATTATGATCGGACCCAAGACTCCAAACCAAGAAGCACGTATGTACGTGTCTATGAAATTTATATATCTATCACATCCAATTGATCAAAGGTACAGAGGTATGTGTGTATGAACGTAAATTTCTTCTCAATTCCCATTATCCATCTTCCTCTACGTTGACGTAAAAGCTCACATCATTTCAAGACCCCAAACCAAGAAGCACGTAAAAGCTTTAGCCAAAACTAGTATATTTAAATGTATTGGTGGGGAAAGCATTATTGTACTAGTAATAATTAAGGTTCGTTTAAGTTTGCGATTTCAAAAAATGTGATTTAAAATAACGATTTTAAAATGTGCAATTTGAAAAAACGCAGTTAAGCGTTTGACAAAATTGCAGTTTAGCCTTTAAAATTCTGTGTTTTTAAAAAAACATCATCTTACCTGCGATTTGGAAATACAGATTTTCTGCGTTTTGGGTAAATTAATTAAGCTTGGGCATGCTTCATGGTTTGAAAAAAAATAAAAAAACGGAGACTTACTTAATTGTGAGTGCTCAAATGAAAAAGGTGATACCATCAGCTTCCATTGGATTCTACTATCTGCATTAACTTTAGTCAGTGCTACACATAATTTGAGCATTTTTCTTCCTTTTCTTTTGCTTTCTTTTTCGGAAATTGTAATTGCTTTTTAAACTTGAAATTATGCCTCAAGACCCAATTTCACAACTGGCAATTAAGTATTTTTTATTTTTTATTTTTTTTTAAACATGTTCACATAAGAGGGGGAAGAGAAATTCGAACTAGTAACTTACACTACATGAGGCGTAGTTCTTAGTCAATTGACCTACTCCTTGGGGACAAAAGTCTCTGTTTTGTGCAAATCAAGAAGCACGTAAAGCATCATTCAAAATTAGTTCATATATATATATGTCTAGGTGGGGGAAGCACTAACACTCACCAAAAATTCAATTAGAAAATTTGTCCAAAAGTAGTTCATATTGAAATTGCATAGTCGTCTAATCCCTTTTCATGACTCCCGTGATTTATCCCGTGAATCCGGGAGAAGTACTGATGTTGATGTGTGACGAAGGAAATGGAGGAGATCCACGGATTAAGATCCTCTCAAATTTTATTGGTGTAACGACTCACCCTAACAACACAATATTGTCCATTTTTTACTCTTCTGAACTAGACTTTTTAGGAGGTCACCCATCTTGATACAAGTCTCGCAAAAACACGCTTAATTGCGGAGTTCGGATGAGTTTATGGCCATCATAACTTTAAAACGTGTTGTGTTAAAAATGGTGCGAATCTAAATATAAACTTAAAGAGTAATGCTACATGTCATACTCATGTCCCTCTTGTGTCCCTCTAAAAATGAGGTGGCTTTTAAAATCACCATTGAGCTTGTGATTGATCAAAATTGAATTTTGATCACATGGTGATTTTAAAAGTCACATCATTTTTAGAGGGACACAAGAGGGACATGGGTATGACGTTTAGAATTACTCAAACTTAAATTATGCCTCAAGACCCAATTTGACAACCGGTAATTAAGTCTCCGTTTTGTCCTAACCAAGAAGCACGTAAATCATTATTCAAAAGTAGTTTATATATATATATATATATCAGTTGATCGAACGGAACATTTGATTGGTTAATGGCTCCTTTGAGTGTATGATTTTCTTTAGGGAAAAGATATTGGCAAGTCTAGAATAATCCAAGCGCAGAAGCGCTCATTTTCTGGAGATCGAGCAGTGTGTATTGGAAATAGCTTCAAAATTACAACTACTTTCGGTTTCCTTTTCTTTTTCTTTCTTTTTAAACTTCAAATTATGACCCAAGACCCCAAAACAAGAAGCACGTAAAAGCTTTAGCCAAAACTAGTATATTTAAATGTCTAGTAATAATTAGGGTTTGTTAGGATTTGTGATTTTAAAAAGTGTAATTTAAAATGTGCGATTTGAAAAAGTGATTTTTAAAAAGGCAGTTAAGCGTTTGATAAAATCGCAGTTTAACCTTTAAAATTGCAAATTAACTTTTAAAATTTCGCATTTTCAAAAAAGTATCATCTTAATTATGAATGCTCAAATGAAAAAGGTGATACCATCGGCTTCCGTTGGATTCTACCATCTGCATTAACTTTAGTCTAACTACACATAATTTGAGCATTTTTCTTCATTTTCTTTTTCTTTCTTTTTTCTACCATCTGCATTAACTTTAGTCTAACTACACATAATTTGAGCATTTTTCTTCATTTTCTTTTTCTTTCTTTTTTGGAAATTGTAACTGTTTTAGCAAAACAAGAATAACAAAAATAACAGTTTTAGCAAAACAAGAAGTCTCCATTTCTTAACAGATTCTATTCTGATCGATGCAACTATGCGGCCGGTAATGATGGCGGTGCTGCCTTTATATATATAATGCAATATTGTTGGCAAGTCTTGAAATATTAATCCACGCGCGCATTTTCTGGAGAGCAGTAGTATCAACTACTTTTGGTTTCCTTTTCTTTTTCTTCCTTTTTAGAAATTATGACCCAAGACCCCCAAACCAAGAAACACGGAAAAACTTTACCCAAAAGTACTAGTTCATATATATATAGTAATAATTAGTAATAATTAATATTGCAGGAATCAAAATCGTTACTTTCGGGTATTTAAAAAATTCCCAAAACTTTATATTCTTTGATTTTTAAGGTGTGTTTAAATTTTGAAATTAAATTATAATGAAGAATTTTGCTCCTAATGCGGGTTATGAGCTAGTATATATAAATATGAACTACTTTTGAGTAAATTAATTAAGCTTGGGCGTGCTTCATGGTTTGAAAATAAAAAAAAAAAAAAAAAAACCAGAGACTTACTTAACTGTGAATGCTCAAATGAAAAAGGTGTATACCATCAGCTTCCATTGGATTCTACTTTGCATTAACTTTCGTCAGCTACACATAATTTCAGCATTTTTCTTCCTTTTCTTTTTCTTTCTTTTTCAGAAATTGTAACTGCTTTTTTTTTTAAACTTGAAATTATGCCTCAAGACCCAATTCCACAACCGGCAGTTAAGTCTCCATTTTGTCCAAACCAAGAAGCACATAAAACATTATTCAAAAGTACTTCATATATATATGTCCAAGTTGGGGATGCACTAACACTCACCAAAAATTCAATTAGAAAATTTGTTCAAAAGTACTTCATATATATATATATAAATGTCTAGGTGGGGGAAGCACTAACACTCACCAAAAATTCAATTAGAAAATTTGTCCAAAAGTACTTCATATTATATATATATATATATATATATATATATATATATATATATATATATATATATATATATATATATATATATATAAATGTCTAGGTGGGGGAAGCACTAACACTCACCAAAAATTCAATTAGAAAATTTGTCCAAAAGTAGTTCATAATGCAATTGCATAGTTGTTTAATCCCTTTTCATGACTTCCGTGATTTATGCCGTGAATTCGGGAGAAGTATTGATGTGTGACGAAGGAAATGGAGGAGACCCACAGATTACGATCCTCTCAAATTTTATTTATGTAATGACTCACTCTAACAAGACTTTTCAGAAGGTCACCCATCTTGATACTATTCTTACAAAAGCACGCTTAACTACGGAGTTCTAATGGGTTCATGACTATCACGACTTTAAAACGCATTGTGTCAAAATGAATGCGAATATATATATAAACATGAAATTATGCTTCAAGACCCAATTTGACAAATGGCAATTAAGTCTCTGTTTTGTCCAAACCGAAAAGCACGTAAAGCATTATTCAAAAGTAGTTCATATTTATATATATACTTAAAGCATTATTCAAAAGTAGTTCATAAACATATATATTAAGTCTCTGTTTTCTCTAAACCAAGAAGCACGTAAAGCATTATTCAAAAGTACTTCATATATATATATATATATATATATAAATGTCTAGGTGGGGGAAGCACTAACACTCACCAAAAATTCAATTAGAAAATTTGTCCAAAAGTAGTTCATAATGCAATTGCATAGTCGTTTAATCCCTTTTCATGTCTTCCGTGATTTTTGCCGTGAATTCGGGAGAGGTATTGATGTGTGACGAAGGAAATGGAGGAGACCCACAAATTAAGATCCTCTCAAATTTTATTTGTGTAACGACTCACTCCAACAAGACTTTTCAGGAAGTCACCCATCTTGATACTATTATCACAAAAGCACATTTAACTACGGAGTTTTGATGGGTTCATGGCTATCACGACTTTAAAACGCGTGGTGTCAAAAGGAATGCGAATATATATATATATATATAAAACATGAAATTATGCCTCAAGACCCAATTTGACAAATGGCAATTAAGTCTCCGTTTTGTCCAAACCGAAAAGCACGTAAAACATTATTCAAAAGTAGTTCATATTTATATATATAGTTAAAGCATTATTCAAAAGTAGTTCATATACATATATATTAAGTCTCTGTTTTCTCCAAACCAAGAAGCACGTAAAGCATTATTCAAAAGTAATTTGAAAATAATATAGACTCCTAAAATTAACGGCAACTAAGCATGCAACCAAATATGTAAAGCAATAAAGAGATATATATTCTTTATTTTATGTTATTTCATTGTGTTGCATTTCATAAATAAATCAGCATTCATTATATTATTGGAAACAGCAGACTTACTTAGGTATTTTTGTATTATTGTTTCCCTCTATATTATTTATTAATACAAGATTTGAGGATGAAGAGTATCAGGACTATCCAGATGCTTAGATGGATCCTAGTGGCAGTCTTTTGAGGCTAGGCTGCCTCCATTTTGTGAACTACTATGTTGTAGTTCCTTAGGCTATTATCCAAAGAACAATATTTATATTTCAGTTAATTGGTTTGTAATAATCACATTATGATATTTTGGGTTGTAAATTATCTGTGCCAAATATGTGGCACCAATACTATCTTTGTCTAATTGTTTAATTATGCACTTTTTAATCTATTTTGAAGTATTTTATTTAGAAGTTCTGACGTGTCATTGTTAAATAAAAATACATTCTGCTGCCAATTTATAACTCTGATGAAATCGTAATGTCACATAAATATCAAAATTTTCACTTACGTACTCATTTTTGTAAAAGACGGGACGTTACACAAAAGCATGAGATAGTGGTATGCCAGTGACCGAGCTGATGAGCTCAGGGTCAATCCGGATGTGTGTCCCGCGAACCTTGGTCTCTAAAACCGGAGACTGCTGCTGAATGTGAGCTATCTTCAGATTTTTGTAAAAATCATGCACGAGTCGAGGATAAATGTTGTTGGAACTGAACAGACTCAGCCACCCGTTCTCTTGAAAAGTCCTGTAGATGAAGTCGAATGGGGCCACCATGACAAAATATATATATATATATATATATATATCCCAAAAAGCACCGATTATCCAAAACACAAGTTTTAGATTCCGAAAAAAATGCCAGACCAAAAAATATAGATGCACTTTAATAGTTACGTGACATGTATGCCCAAAAATTTATAAAAAAATAAAAAAATAACACATGCAAAAACTAATATGGGCCAAAAAGTAAGATCACATGCACAACTTAAATGCCAAGACTAACAATGCCACGAGCTTAAACATATTCCAACCCCAGCATAATGAATCATCAAGCATATATTCTCAAAATAACACATTATCCATAATCCCTACATTTTCAAAAACATAATCTAAAACAAATTAAACCACATAATGAAAGGGAGAAGAATGACATACCTGGATAAATTGTGAGATGAGATAATACAAGAGAACCAAAAAATAAAAACACCAGTGTCCCAAGAGGGAAAACAAGAGAAAATGAGAGGGAGAAGAAAAAACTCAAGGCAAAGAAATAGGTGACGGCGGTGGGGAAGAAGAAACTAGCGTTTTAAGCACCCTGGGTAGTGCGTCCGAACGCCATACTTGCACGTCTAGACGTGCTTCGCTAAAAAAAAAATACACTGATTAACGTGTCCGAATGAAAGCTATAGCCGTCCGAATGCTTCACACAAAAACTTGAAAAATTGGAGAAAATAGTAGGTTTTTTTTTTTTTTTTTCCTAATGGTAACTCCAAATCATGCATATATTTAAAATTAATAAAACAGTCAAATAACAAATAAAAAATATTCAAAAAATATAATTGAGAGTTTAGTAATTTATGAGCAAAAATTTCTCTGCAGAATAAGAATTTTAGAAAATTTGCTCAACTCATGATATGCATGTCGTGTGTGAAAGCTTGCCCAATTAAGGCAACAAGTTCACTGATAAGGTTTAAAACAACTGAATTTTCTAATAAGAGAAAAATTATTGTTTGGTGAGTCAAAAGTCAAACCTTATCTTATTAGGGCCTAGCCACCATCATCTGATACACTCCCTCTGAGAAACATCACATTTGATTCTTTAACTTAATCTGTTAGTAACCGTCAATTTCCGCAATGATTTGGTTACAGACTCTTTCTATAGAGACAAGTGCAATAACTTTTTAATAGCACATTCAACAGTGGACTTTTTATCTATATTTTATGAGAATTTATTGTTATTTATTCTTGGTGCTGTAACCTATAAAGAATGCTAGAATTTATAGATTTTAGGTTCAACTAGCGAGTTGGTCAATTTGACTATCTTTGTGAAAAAAAACTTGAGGGAGCTTTTGATAGTGTACAAAGAGTAATTTGCATGAGATGAATAAATTATCAAGCTTCAGATGTGTAACAGTCTGCCAACTGGAGCTCGTTACTGTTGACACGTGGAAGGGTAAGGGACGTGAGGAAGTGACTTGGCAGCTACACAAGGCCATACGGCATGCAGCATGTGCGCTTATAGTTGGTCATCCATTTCAGTAATTCTAGTATTACTGTTAAGACTCCTATTGATTCTGATAGTTCATTTCCGTTAACTCTGTTTGGATAGTGTTAGCTTCGGTTAGGGGGTATTGGGTTAGACTATAAAAGGGAAGTTAAGATGAGAAGGGAGGCATCGAAATTGATTGTAATCCTTTGAATTGTTTGGATGTTCCTTGGCCCCTCGAAGTGCCAAGATCTCCCATTCTGCTATTTCAATACAAATTTACATTTCCTTTGATCTCTCATTCATCTCTCTTTCTATTTTCTTCTTTAATTCTCATTAAACACCTAAATAGTCAATTTGACTGTTACAAGATGCAGCGAAAAAATTAAGATATCTTATCAATGTACAAAGACTGAGATACCAATTATAAAGACATGAGATATTTGAAAAACTAACAATTTATATTAAAAAAAATACACATTCAATTAAAAACATACAAAATAAAAGAAAAGAACAAGCCATCAGTTACGGCCATCACAGTGAACTAGGCATGTATACGAGCCGAGCTCAAGCGAGTAGTGGTTGCTCAAGCTCGGTTCGTTGAGAATTTTCATGAGCTCGAACTCGACTCGAGCTTGTGACGGGTATTGAATATTGAGCTTGACTCGGCTCGCCCAGAGTAAATTCTTGTCCGAGCTCGAGCTCGGTTTTTTGACGAGCCGAGTGCGTTATCGGGCACTCGGCTCGCCCGGCTCGTGAGAAAACATTTCAGTTTAAAACCTAAACCAAGCTAAGCCAACACCCGCAAGAACAAAAGCCTCAAAATCTCAACATAAATCAAGCCTGAGAAAATCCTACGGAATTAACATTCTTGAGAAATGGGTTTGTTTATTTTCCCAAATGAAAATTTACAGAACCAAAAAAAAAAAAAAAAAAAAAAAAAAAAAAATCCAAAACCAGCAACGTCTTGGCCATCATAAATGCCACGGTGAACGGTACAGAAAGAGCCACGAGATATGACGCCCTTGATGATGTGCTTGGAGAGGTCAATCTCCCACTCGTGTATGGTGACAGTGGGCGTTGCTTCTTCTTCTTGTTATCTGTTCTTGTTCTTCTCCATAATCCATGCCCTGCTCAGATGCCTCTGAAGCTGCTCATCCAAGCTCTTCAGATCTATCTGATCCGGGTAGCGGGCGCAAGAGGAATGAAAATGAGAAAGAAGAAAAGAAATGGGAGAGAAGAGAGAGTGATTGAAATAAGAGCACAAGATTTCAATAACAAAAAAAAAAAAAAGTAAAGGAAAGAAAGAAATAAGAGCAAAGGGACGTTGAAGTTTCAACTTTGAAAAAAAGCAAAAAGTGAAAGGTTGAAAACTGAAAGGCCATGATGCTGCGACTCTGCCAGAGTGCCAGTGATGCACGTCACGCACGCAATTCCCCAAACAGGAAATAATCTAGTACACGCAACTTCTGTTTGATCAATTACAGCGGTGCAAATCAGACAAATTTTGGGCGTTTATATAAAATAGCTATTGGATGATTGAATAACAGTCGTTGAATCTAATTAATAGCGTGCGTGTGAAACACTGAATAATTTTATTATCAATTGTGCTCTACAGCTGGAATGCACATCAGCTTGAGTAACAAATAAATCTAACAGTAATTTTTAATTAGTTGATATATTCTGATTCAAAGTTTCAAAAAACAATTAAAAGAATATTCTACACTTCTACTGACTCCCTCACGCACGTTTTCTCATTTATGCAATAATGCCAATAACTTATAACTTTATAAATTATAAGCCTATATTTATAAGCTAATTAAAAAATTAAAAAATTATTATTTAGATTGTAAATAATTAATTCTAACTCATAAGTTATATATTAATATAATTATACATTTATACTTAATTAGTAAATCTGTTAAATGTTAATCATAAATACATAATTAGTAATTACACATTTATACAAATTACACTTAATCATAATTCATTAAATCATATGGTTCGTTTGGGTTTACGATTTCAAAAAGTACGATTTTAAAATAGCGATTTTAAAATATGCGATTTAAAAAAATGATTTTTAAAAACGCAATTAAGCGTTTAGCAAAATCGCAGCTTGACCTTTAAAATCGCAGGTTAGCCTTTTAAAATACTGCGTTTTCAAAAAAGTACCACATTGCCTGCGATTTGAATAAGCACTTTTCTGCGTTTTTAAATCGCAATTTTTTAAAAACGCAGTTTTTAAACTATTCATTTTCTGCGATTTGGTTTAAAATCGCACTTTTTCTCTACGATATTGCAACCTCAAACGCACCATTAAGAGTAAAAGTCTATAAATTATTAATTATATTTAAACTAGTACATTAATAATAATAATACTTAATTATTATTTTATACTTAAGCTAAAAGTATGAAGTATGTATAAAAATTATCTAAGTAATTACCTAAATAACTAAATACTTAATCAGTTAATCATTAATCAATAAGAAGGCCCAAATACATGAGTTTTATAAAATATAAAATAAAATAAACAACTGAAATGATGGCAATTTGTTTATCAAACTAAGATGACACCTGCTTGCTTTAATTTACAATTTCCAGCTGCCCTCCATTTCCCAAGACAGCTCGACCAATCATTTCCTTTCCAGGAACGGAATATATTTAATGAATTGAAGTCAATTATAAAGGAAATAAAATGCTGGCAATAATGATTATGAGTATCTGAATTTAGATTTACTCACTAGCGATTGTGGCCCGTAATCTATCAGGTACAAGTTTGTTAGTATGAATTTGGATGCTCTGGAGTCAAGCAAAAGTATTGTCTCGAGAATCGACATAGCTAACTAGGAGTGACGATATACGATCTTGAAAAATTCGGAATCGCACCTGGTTCTTGAAAATTTGGGACTAAAATTAATTTTAAATTTGCCGTCTAGAATTTTACTTTGAGACAGGCAAGAGAGTCATCCTTATATCCTCGAAAATGTCACATGACTTTTAAATTATCATCCGATTACAATTCAATAATGATAATCTCAAATTCAATGATGATTTTAAAAGTCACATGATATTTGGAACGATACAAAGAAAACTTTAATCCTATTTAAGCAGCAAAATTTGTTTTTTAAACAGTAAAAAATTGATTTCAAATCGCGCGTTGACTCAAAAATTTATTAGACATTTAGCCTAGTAATAATTACAAGCCTCCAACCCCGTAAAATGTGCATGTGTCTGTGGCCTCCACACGACTTTCCAAAATCCACCTTTCTGGTTATGATTCTCTCTGGTCGACTTTCGTCTAATTTTCTCTCGCGCCAAACACCCCAAGTCTTCGTTTTCTATTCAATTTTCTCCATTAAATTTCCTTATTTCCATCTTTAATTCCCTTTTCAAGAAATGGGTTTTCGAGTTTGCTGTTGATTTGATTCTTTACACCCCAAAATTGCCAACTTTGGGGAATTGTTTCATAGTCTTTTTTTATTTATTTTTATTTTTTCGTCATGCCATTATATTGACGATGATTTTTTCATGTGAATTCTCTAAGATGCTTGATTTTTGCTTGAATTTGTATGAATTGGTTTATTATGTACCTGCATGAGCTTTTGATTTCCAACTTGGTCGTTCATTTTCTTTAGTTTTTTATCCTATTGACATTCTGTATCTCACAGTCTAAATTGGTGTTGAGTTAATAATCCTTTCGATGTTTTTTCTACATAATTCAGATTATTATATGCATGAAAATTTTCTCTTGGTCCTGAAAATCGCTTATTTCAAGCTTGTAATGATCGGGTTCTTAGTATCATTACTTCAGAGCCTTTCTGTTTCAGTCAATACTTGAGGATTTTGCATTCGTGGGGGTCTGTTTGCTGCAAAAGTTTTTGGTTGTATGGATATTGTGAATACTTAAGTGATTGGCACTCTTTCGTGCTAGACAGTTTTGCAAGCTTATGTTGTTTAACGTGAATACTTGATGACTAATTCATCCAAAATAAAATAAAATTGAAAGGACAGTAATTTTATAAAAAAGCGCTGACGGATGCAGCCCAACTATAAAAAGTATACAAGAGCAATTCAAATTAGGATTGGTCCAATAGTGACTTTAAAAGTCATGTCACATGTGTGTTTGAGTTTATCTAGGTTATTTTAGCTAGCTTAGACTTTTTATTATTTTCAAGGATTAGGATGTAGTTTTATTAGATTTTCAAGGCTAGAAGAGTGTGCTTTTTATTATTACTCAGCTTTGATAATTTTCAAGAAACTTATTTTCTTTCTTTTCCCCATGCTTTATAGCCTAGAAGACCAGCCTCTTGGCAGTGATTTTGATCTGTATTACTCCCTCTTTGATCTTGAAATATCTGTAGCACAAACAGATCTATTTTCATGGGTTTCTCCTATCAGAGGTGATATGCAGGGGACGGAAACCGTACCCTTGCAGACCCTTTTTTATAAAAAAAAAAAAAGCAAATATAATCAAAAAGTGTCATTTGATATCACATCAAATATCAATGGACAATTTTTAATTATATTTGCTTTTTTTTATTAAAAATAGCCTGTTGGGGGACGGTTTTTCGTCCCCCAAAAATCATTTCCCTTCTCCTACATCACATCCACACACGCCCCTATTGAGTCTAGAATCCATGACCTCAGCGTTCACCTTATTCTTACATGAAAAAGAGACGTTATTGGGTTAAAGCTCATTGACACCAGAAAATATGTATGTTATTTTAAGTTGTACATCTACATGTCATTAGTATCTCATTGTGTTTGACAAATATATGGCTGTTTTTCTATATATGTATAGTGTACCCTGTTCTCTGTGTTGAAACATAAGTTGGCAGTTGGCCAAATCATAGTAATTTATTGATGGAGGAATTGAGCTGTTTGATTAGTAAGTCATTGGATACAGAGCTTCAAGAATTTTCTGAGATTGTGATAACCATAATGGTGATATTGTTCCCTTTTGGAAACTTTATGAAACAGTTATTCTTATTATTATGAGTTTTGAGCTGTGTCCAGCTTGAAGGTAGACTGGGAAAAATAATCAGGTTATCATGTGAGCTGTGTCCAGCATGATGCAAATAATCAGGTTTTTAAATAACTCTCTCTTTTTTCTTTTTCTTCTTCTTCTTCTTCTTATTTATTTATTTTTTTTATCTGGCTAGCAGAACTCAGGTGTTTGTTGCTTCCTAGTTTGCTGGTTTATGAATCTCTGTTACAAGAAGTTGTACGGGTTTGTGTCATTGACATACCATTCCGAAACCTATGAATTGGACAAAATGTATTAAAATGGAATTTGTTTAGCCCAATTCATGTGCTTGGAGCAAGAAAAAAAGGGTGAATTCAAATTCAATTCAAACCCATGAATTGAATTGAATAGAATTAGAATTTTTGTGAACTGGTCAAATTCAATTCAAATCTAATTTGAGAAGAAGAATCAAACATTACTGCTTTCATATTGAGGATAGCAATTAGTCTTTAATGACATTTTTAACTTCATTATTTTTTCATGTGAGTGTAACCGGTAACGTCTTCTTCTGTAATTTATATAGCATAGAACTTAGTTGTGTCAATTTTGTGCTTGACCTGCAAAGTTTTTGTTGTTTCAAAAGTAATTTTTCACTGTAACTATTTAGGTAGCACCCAGAAGTCCATTATTGCTAACTACATTACTATCCTTTTTGTCATATTTCATCTTCTTTGCAGGTAAATTGCTTCGTAAGAGGAGTAGATGGCTTTTTTGTTTAAGGGGATGAAAGAGGAGGCATCTGAATGCCCCTTTGATGCAAAGGACATTCAGAGATGTCCATTTTTGAGGAACATCAACAAACCCACTTGCTTTTCCTTCTCTTCAGCGAATTTCCTCATTCCTGTAAGTTCTATTTCTTTTCTCCTTTATTTCGCTTTACCATTTGTTTCGTTTCTTCTTAATCTTTATTAATAGATTATGATTTATCAATATGCTGTGATATTGAGATTGACTGTGTTTTATTTTCTTCAGGCCCAATTTTGACATGGCGTTTAGCCTCTTTCATGGGAAGGATGGGGTTGTCCCACTCTCAGGGAGATCTAATGTTCATATTGACATTCCAGAACCCGAGCCTTCACCTTGTTAGAAATAAAGAGAAGGAGACGGATATCTGTAATGGAAGAGGGAGAGAACACGAAGGTAAACAAAGGACTACATCTTTACTGATTTCCTTACATGCTTGATTACAAAGTAGTCTAATATATAGACTTAATAAAAAGGTAAAGACCAGAGTACAAAGAGATAAATTAAAGGTTAATAACATGGTGGTATGGGTTGAGGAATGGCTTGACCAAAGGGATGGCTTGCTGCTGCAATGGTGACTTGTGATTGTGGAAGACTTGTTGATGCAGAGATGGTGAGGTTGCTGCAGACTTGTTGATGCCGATGAGTGGTTAACTTGTTGCTGAGGTTTATCCTCTAATACACCTCAGTTCAACCCTTTAGCAGCAAAAGCAGCCACCATAAGTTTGTCAGCATTTGGACTGGGAGGGCCATTTGGCTTTGTTAACTTCTCTGAGAAGTGGAAGACGCAGAAGAAGTCTGAGCCGTCCAGCAAGAGGGAACCCTCTTCTGAGGTAGATTTACATCCTTTTGCCTAGGCTAACATTTTATTCTGAAAAAGGAAGTGATTTTGGGAAAAATTGCACAAGGGTTTGTTCACCAATGCATTGGTGCTGTGGGATAATAAAATCTGTTATGGGATTTCGAATATCCAGTTTAGGAAATTAATTCATAATTTTATCTTATACAGATAATTGTTTGAGATGTTGCATTAGTCTCATTCTATAAACCTCACTTGAAAATTGTGACGAGCATCAATGTAGAGGAAATAATTTGACAGGCAACGGTCCAATCCAGCAACTCACAGAAGAATATGTAAAAATGCTTATTGAATCATGCCCTATGCTCTCAATTTCAAATAAATAATTAATTACTTGTTGTAAACCTGACTGAGACTTCTTTTTGTTTCTGATCAACTATGCAGAAAGGAAATGTATCAAAACACGAGGCACTGGGAAATGCTTGGTTAGAAACAAGAAACTGCCCAATTGGCAAGACCTACAGAGCAGTGAGCCGTGTCCTCCCTCTTGTGGCAACAGCTCTTTTTTTTGACAGGGGCAACAGCTCTTCAGCCACCACCTGGTATGAAGTTTAGATGCCCTCCAGCAGTAGTTGCTGCAAGTAGGGCCATAAATTTTTGACATGACCCACAAACTTGATACAAAATTAAAATATTATGGTTAAACTTAAAAGGTTTCGGGTCATAAAAGGGTTCACCCATTAAACCTGTTTAATAAAATGGTCATTATCAGGTCAACTCGTTTGACCTGTATATTTAAACATTCTTTTTCAACATTAAAAATTAAATCTAAATAATCATGTTACCTCTCTCTTTCTCTCACTATCTAAATAGTAAAAGATTAAACTAAAAAAACTCACAAAAGACAAAATAGGTCTATTTCTTTTATTGAGTTAGAACTTGAAATAATATGATTATTTAAACAATAAGATTTTTTTTTTCCAGTTTAAATTTGTGTTTTTATTTTTATTTTTATAGACTTTATTATATAATGGGTTAAACGGGTCGTGTCGTTTCAACTTGTTATTTAAGTGGGTCGTGTGGGTATTAAAGAATATGACATTTTTAGTTAAACGGATCGTGTTAGGGTTGGCCCTTAATGAGTTCACGAGTCAAACGGGTTGACCCCGAACCCGACACGCAAACCCATTTTGACAGCCCTGGCTGCAAGGGCTGTCCTTCCCAGGATTGTCGTTGTTAAAAACTTATGCCCTCAGCCTTTACTTGCTAAAACTCATCAATCTTGTGAATAATCTTTCAAGTGGGAGTCTGTTACGTGAATGATTTTACAAATACGTAATGAGATAATTTGTTAGGTTTTGAGGAAACTTATACTCTTTAGATTCGTTAAAGGGAACCTAAACCTTTTCAAACACAAAATTTGAGATTAATTTTTTGCATACTTTCTCATTATTTTATCATGCTTAAATAGAAAATATTACAACCGTAATGGTGGAAATAAAAATAAGTATGGTAATTAAATTATTTGATTTGATTACCGTCAATTACAATCAATCCTCTAAAAATAATTATTCTATAAGGTAAGTATCAAATCATAACATATATTCTAACATAAAGAAAATACTCTACCATATTATATATTCTAATATTAATATTTGCTCCGCGTAGAATTCCATTTTCATAACAATATTTATGTTATCAAATTTATTTATTTACTTTTTCCTTCTTGTGGGTAGCATATACTGCAGGATCAATTCCCTTTTATGATTAACTTGGGGCCCTAGCTATTTCTTAGAAAACTACTTTTGTTTTTATAATGTGACCTATGAGAATAATTACTTTTTCTCATAACTATTTAGAATATAATAATTGTTTGGGGAGTTGTGAAAATTAGAACCACTGCCTGAAGAAAGGAAGCGCAAATGGCATAGAGAAATGGACTGGTTACTCTCCCCGACCAACTATATGGTTGAGTTAGTTCCTGCTAAGCAAAATGATGCAAATGGCCAGACCCTGGTTTGCTAAATCAATCTAGAAAGAAATTACTTCACCAAGGAAGAGTGGTACATCAAGTGTTCAAGGCTGCCAAATCAATCAATGAAAATGTTTTGCTTGAAATGCTCGTGCTGGCCATTATCTAAGATGCTCATCCCAAGGTAATTAAACTCTTCCGTTTAAAAGATTCTTAATTAATCTGCCTTTCCCAATTCTTGTAGGATGTTGGGCAATCAATTCTGGAAGCATATTCTCGTGTTCTTGGAAACTTGGCCTATAACATTCTGTCTAGGATAAGAGATAATTTGGAAAATGGTTTGAGCACTCCAAATTCACCGGTGGTAATGCCTTACTTCTTTGATATAAATCATTGCGAAACTTCAGCAGTTGGTATAGATTTAAGGCACTCGTTGATTGATCAGATGAACAAGGTGCATGGGCATTATTGTGACTCTAATTCAAGTAGTACTTGTGATTTGGGATCTTCATACAGTGAGGCCAAAGCAAGTTCTGTGGCTGCAATACCAAGTCATAATAGACGTTGTGCATCGACAGAGAGGCCTTTGTTAGCGTGTCTCCTAAAAATTCACCTTGATAAACAGAAACAAAAGATGTGTGGTCTTCAATAGCATTTTTTTGTAAAGATAATTTTGGTTTGCCTCTTAAAAAAGGTGTAGTTGAGGTCATGGCGAACTTTGGATGTCATGCTTGGAAATATGTAGCAAAGCATTTACCATAATTCTTCCATCGACAACAATTCCTACCAAAATCAAAACTAAGCTAATTTTGATTTCAAATTCTTTAAGGTGCAACAATTCCCGTGAAAATGAAATTTCAGGCTGTAATGAAATTCTAGAACCCTTGCAACTTGTAGACAACTACTTCCAAGTGTAAGTTAGAAGCACTTCGCAATACAACATCTTTATTGAAGATAAACATTAATTTGAAGTACATATATATATATGGTTGTGAATCACCGATAGAGCATTTCAAAACATGACTCAATAATTCTATCAACGGCTCTAAAATAGATATGCCTCCAATTCTTCTTAATGATTAGGATCCCAAAGAAAACCCAAAATCCGAATGCATAAGAGACAGCAACAAATGCATAGAAGAATAAAGGGCTATCGATTATTCTTGTCTCTTCCTTTTCATCTTCATGTCCAGGTTCAAGCAGATTTGTAGTTGAGCAGTTTCTCGGTAGAGGGTCTCCACATAAATTCGGATTTCCATCATAGCATTGCGCCTTGAAAGTTGAGAACTGTTTCGCAAATGGGACTCTTCCAGAAAGATTGTTATAGGCAACACTAAATGCTGATAGATAAGTCATTTCAACAAATTCAAAAGGGATTCCCCCACTCAGCTTGTTGTGGGAAAGATCCAAGCTCTCCACATTTTTCAAATTTTGAAAAGAATTTGGAATGTGGCCTGTTAGAAAATTATTCGACAAGTTCAAGGACCGAAGCTGCGACAATTCTCCCATTTGAAAAGGAATGTTACCTGTCAATTGGTTAGATGACATGTCAATTATAGTTATCAATGAGAGTGGGATACCTTCGTAAGCATATACCTCATGTTTTATTCGCAAGGCCATTTTAATTTTGATCATAGGAGATAGTCCTATTAAAAGAATCTTGGAAAGCAATCCACCATTTTTTTCGAAATAGCTTGGAGAACTCTTCTTCCAAGATGTAATGTTATCAAGGCAGGAGGGAATACCTCCCGAAATATGATTATTAGAGATATCGAAAACTTGCAAACTTTCCATTTGACACATTCTTCGGAGTAGGTGACCTTCAAAGCGATTTCCTCTTAAAAGAACTTCCACCAAGCGAGGATGATCATACAACCACTTTGGAATATTACCGGACAAGTTATTGTTTCGAATATCTAGGATTAGTAGAGAGGGGCTGTTTGATATTGCGGGTGAGATCATTCCTTGAAATTGATTGCCGCCGAGTTGCAAGCACTCTAAGCTTGTCATGTTGGCGTCCCTTGGGAGCATTTCTCCTTCCAATGTATTGTTTGATAGATTTAGATATACCAGTAGGGTGCCATTTCTAGTCAAACTTTGCGGTATTGTCCCTGAGAGCTTGTTATTAGAAAGGTCTAATGCTAAAAAAGATAGATTACCAAAAGACCAAGGAATGATGCCCTCTAATGCATTTGAGGACATGTCAAAAAGTAATAAGTTTGGAAGAAGATGTCCAATATTTTCAGGAAGAGAACCTTTGACATTATTATCTGACATGTCGAAGAATTGAAGTGATGAAGTTCGATTAGCATGGCAACCAAGAAAAAGAGAACCATCAATTTTGTTACTTCTCAAGGATAAAGCTCTGATACTCGTGTTGAATAGCAACTGACAAGGTATGCTTCCCTCTATTAAGTTGTGAGACAAGTCTAGCGATTCCAAGGCAACATGGGTGGTGATAAAGCTTGGGAAAACGTGACCATTCTTCTTGTTGAGGCTGCAATTCGCCAAGTTCAGATAATTTAGCTGAAAGGTTGGAACCCATGAGGGGGATTCGGTTTCAATTTCCAAATTGCAGTTGCTTGAAAGATCAAGGTATTGGAGACTTGAAGCATTGGCAAAAGTAGAAAATGATAAAACCCCATCTAATTGATTAGCCGAAATATAAAATGACTGAATCTTGCTTTGTTTGGAGAATAGTGATGGAGGTAGATTACCATGAAAGCGATTACTCGAAAGATCAAGGGCTTGGAGACTTGAAGCATTGGCAAAAGTAGAAAATGATAAAACCCCATCTAATTGATTGGCCGAAACATCGAACACCTGAATCTTGCTTTGATTGGAGAATATTGATGAAGATAGATTACCAGAAAGATTATTATTTGATAGATGAAGTCTTTCAAGGTTTCCAATCATCCCAAGACAAGAGGGGATATCGCCTTCCAATATATTATAATCAAGATTCAAAACCTTGAGATATTTTAATCGCTTCAGTTCGCAAAAAGCTGCATCAAAGTAATCGAGTGTAAAGAATGACTTCCAATGAAGGATATTATGTATATGCTTAGAAGGCATCAAAATAATGAACAACCTAATATTGAGGTTAGAAAATATTATGACTGATTATGAATTATGTGAAACTCTGAAGGTAGGATTCTCTAAAAGATCTCAAGGTATGAATTGAGAGTCATTTAGAATTTCAGGAATAAGCCAAAATGAATTGAGCAAATAAAATTAAATGAAGCTGAACAAATTATTATGGGATTAGAAAAGAAAAAAGAGGAAAGTAAGAGTTCTCACGTACCTTCAAGCCTTCCTCCAATTTGCGTGTTATACAGAAATAGTTCTTCGAGTTCATCAAATAAGGTGAACAAGGTTACATTTGGATACCATGTACTTCTTGATGAATTGTAGTCATGACCTTCCAAATATATTCCGCGAACTCCTCCAGCAATACCTCCACATTCAATTCCGTACACTTCACAACAATCCCTTCCATCCCAGCCCGCAAGGGAAGAAGCATTTGTGGCGTTTTTGATCTCCAAGAGAGCTCTCGTCTGTTCTTTGGTGCATCCAGCTTTAACACAAGCCAAAGGGGATGAAGCGAAGAAAGCCAAAGCCCAAACAAAAATGACATTTTTAGCAAAACAAGAAGTCTCCATTTCTAAAGTGATTCTATTCTGATCGATGCAACTATGGAAACTGCCTTTATATATATATATATATAAAATGCAATATTGTTGGCGAGTCTTGAAAATATTAGTCCACGCGCGCATTTTGTGGGGAGCAGTAATGTGTATTGGAAATTGCTTGGAAATTACTACATTTATGAACAACGTACGTAGTACTTTTGGTTTCCTTTTATTTTTCTTTGTTTTTAAACTTGAAATTATGACGTACCGAATACTCCAAACCAAGAAGCACGTATGTGTCTATGAAATTTATATATAAATTGATCAATTTAACTATCTATGAATTGAAGCCAAATTTCTTCTCAATTCCCATTATCCATCTTCCTGTACGTTGACGTAAAAGCTCACATGCATCATTTCAAGACTTGAAAACAATGGTCGTCGTCGGGACTCGGGAGTGGGGACACTCTTTTCATGACTCCCGTGATTGATGCCGTGAATCCAGTTTAACCTTTAAAATTTCAAATTAGCTTTTAAAATTTCGCATTTTCAAAAAAGTATCATCTTAATTGTGAGTGCTCAAATGAAAAAGGTGATACTATCAGCTTCCTTCCGTTGGATTCTACCATCTGCATTAACTTTAGTCAACTACACATAATTTGAGCATTTTTCTTCCTTTTCTTGTTCTTTCTTTTTTGAAAATTGTAAATGTTTTAGCTAAACAAGAATAACAAAAATAACAGTTTTAGCAAAGCACGTAAAGCATTATTCAAAAGTAGTTCATAAACATATATATTAAGTCTCTGTTTTCTCCAAACCAAGAAGCACGTAAAGCATTATTCAAAAGTACTTCATATATATATATATATATATATATATATATATATATATATATATATATATATATATATATATATATAAATGTCTAGGTGGGGGAAGCACTAACACTCACCAAAAATTCAATTAGAAAATTTGTCCAAAAGTAGTTCATAATGCAATTGCATAGTCGTTTAATCCCTTTTCATGACTTCCGTGATTTATGCCGTGAATTCGGGAGAGGTATTGATGTGTGACGAAGGAAATGGAGGAGACCTACAAATTAAGATCCTCTCAAATTTTATTTGTGTAACGACTCACTCCAACAAGACTTTTCAGGAGGTCACCCATCTTGATACTATTCTCACAAAAGCACATTTAACTATGAAGTTCTGATGGATTCATGGCTATCGCATTTAAAAATAAAAGTTTTAGCAAAACAAGAAGACTCCATTTCTCAACAGATTCTATTCTGATCGATGCAACTATGCGGCCGGTAATGATGGCAGTGCTGCCTTTATATATATATAATGCAATATTGTTGGCAAGTCTTGAAATATTAATCCACGCGCGCATTTTCTGGAGAGCAGTAGTGTGTATTGGAAATAGCTTGGAAATTACAAACATTTTTGGTTTCCTTTTCTTTTTCTTCCTTTTTCGAAATTATGAACCAAGGCCCCAAACCAAGAAGCACGGAAAAACTTTACCCAAAAGTTCTAGTTCATATATATTTATATATATATATATAGTAATAATTAGTAATAATTAATATTGCAGGAATCAAAATTGTTACTTCCGGGTATTTAAAAAATTCTCAAAACTTTAAATTCTTTGATTTTTAAGATGTGTTTAAATTTTGAAATTAAATTATAATGAAGAATTTTGCTCCTAATGCGGGTTATGAGCTAGTATATATAAATATGAACTACTTTTGGGTAAATTAATTAAGCTTGGGCGTGCTTCATGGTTTGAAAAAAAAAATAAAAAAAAAAATACAGAGACTTACTTAACTGTGAATGCTCAAATGAAAAAGGTGTATACCATCAGCTTCCATTGGATTCTACTTTGCATTAACTTTCGTCAACTACACATAATTTTAGCATTTTTCTTCCTTTTCTTTTTCTTTCTTTTTCAGAAATTGTAACTGCTTTTTTTAAACTTGAAATTATGCCTCAAGACCCAATTCCACAACTGGCAATTAAGTCTCCATTTTGTCCAAACCAAGAAGCACGTAAAACATTATTCAAAAGTATTTCATATATATATATGTAAATGTCCAAGTGGGGGAAGCACTAACACTCACCAAAAATTCATTTAGAAAATTTGTCCAAAAGTACTTCATATATATATATATATATATATAAATGTCTAGGTGGGGAAGCACTAACACTCACCATTAGAAAATTTGTCCAGGTGGGGGAGGCACTAACACTCACCATTAGAAAATTTGTCCAAAAGTAGTACATAATGCAATTGCATAGTCGTTTAATCCCTTTTCATGACTTCCATGATTTATGCCGTGAATTCGAGAGAAGTATTGATGTGTGACGAAGGAAATGGAGGAGACCCACAAATTAAGATCCTCTCAAATTTTATTTGTGCAACGACTCACTCCAACAAGACTTTTTAGGAGGTCACCAATCTTGATACTATTCTCACAAAAGCACGCTTAACTACGGAGTTCTGATGTGTTTATGGCTATCACGACTTTAAAACGCGTTGTGTCAAAAGGAATGGGAATATATATATATATATAAACATGAAATTATGCCTCAAGACCCAATTTGACAAATGGCAATTAAGTCTCCGTTTTGTCCAAACCGAAAAGCACGTAAAACATTATTCAAAAGTAGTTCATATTTATATATATAGTTAAAGCATTATTCAAAAGTAGTTCATATACATATATATTAAGTCTCTGTTTTCTCCAAACCAAGAAGCACGTAAAGCATTATTCAAAAGTAATTTGAAAATAATATAGACTCCTAAAATTAACGGCAACCAAGCATGCAACCAAATATGTAAAGCAATAAAGAGATATATATTCTTTATTTTATGTTATTTTATTGTGTTGCATTTCATAAATAAATCAGCATTCATTATATTATTGAAAACAACAGACTTACTTAGGTATTTTTGTATTATTGTTTCCTTCTGTATTATTTATTAATACAGGATTTGAGGATGAAGAGTATCAGGACTATCCAGATGCTTAGATGGATCATAGTGGCAGTCTTTTGAGGCTAGGCTGCCTCCATTTTGTGAAGTACTATGTTGTAGTTCCTTAGGTTATTATCCAAAGAACAATATTTATATTTCAATTGGTTTGTAATAATCACATTATGATATTTTGGGTTGTAAATTATCTGTGCCAAATATGTGGCACCGGTACTATCTTTGTGTAATTGTTTAATTACGCACTTTTTAATCTATTTTGAAGTATTTTATTTAGAAGTTCTGACGTGTCATTGTTAAATAAAAATACATTCTGTTGCCAATTTATAACTCTGATGAAATCGTAATGTCATATAAAAATCAAAATTTTCACTTACGTACTCATTTCATTTTGTAAAAGACGGGGCGTTACACAAAAGCATGAGATAGTGGTATGCCAGTGACCGAGCTGATGAGCTCAGGGTCAATCCTGATGTGTGTCCCGCGAACCTTGGTCTCTAAAACCAGAGACTGCTATAGAATGTGAACTTATCTTCAGATTTTTGTAAAACTCACGCACGAGTCGAGGATAAATGTTGCTGGAACTGAACGGACTCAGCCACCCGTTCTCATGAAAAGTCATGTAGATGAAGTCGAATGGGGCCACCATGACCAAAATATATATATATATATATCCCAAAAAGCACCGATTATCCAAAACACAAGTTAGATTCCAAAAAAAAAATGCTAGACCAAAAAATATAGATGCACTTTAATAGTTACGTGACATGTATGCCCAAAAATTTATAAAAAAATAAAAAAATAACACATGCAAAAACTAATATGGGCCAAAAAGTAAAATCACATGCACAACTTAAATGCCAACACTAATTAACAATGCCACGAGCTTAAACATATTCCAACCCCAGCATAATGAATCATCAAGCATATATTCTCAAAATAACACATTATCCATCATCCCAACATTTTCAAAAACATAATCTAAAACAAACCACATAATGAAAGGGAGAAGAATGACATACCTGGATAAATTGTGAGATGAGATAATACAAGAGAACCAAAAAATAAAAACACCAGCGTCTCAAGAGGAAAAACAAGAGAAAACGGGAGGCAGAAGGAAAAACTCAAGGCAAAGAAATAGATGACGGCGGTGGGTAAGAAGAAACTAGGGTTTTAAGCACCCTGGGTCGCGCGTCCGAACGCCATGCTTGCATGTCCAGACGTGCTTCGCTAAAAAAAAAATACACTGATTAGCGTGTCCGAATGAAAGCTACAGCCGTCCGAATGCTTCACACAAAAACTTGAAAAATTGGAGAAAATAGCAGGTTTTTCTTTTTCCTAATGTTAACTCCAAATCATGCATATATTTAAAACTAATAAAACAGTCAAATAACAAATAAAAAATATTCAAAAAATATAATTGAGAGTTTAGTAATTTATGAGCAAAAATTTCTCTGCAGAATAAGAATTTTAGAAAATTTGCTCAACTCATGATATGTATGTCGTGTGTGAAAGCTTGCCCAATTAAGGCAACAAGTTCACTGATAAGGTTTAAAACAACTGAATTTTCTAATAAGAGAAAAATTATTATTTGATGAGTCAAAAGTCAAACCTTATCTTATTAGGGCCTAGTCACCCTTATCTGATACACTCCCTCTGAGAAACAGCACATTTAATTCTTTAACTTAATCTATTAGTAACCGTCTATTTCCGCAATGATCTGGTTACACTCTTTCTATAGAGACAAGTGCAATAACTTTTTAATAGCACATTCAACAGTGGACTTTTTATCCATATTTTATGAGAATTTATTGTTATTTATTCTTGGTGCTGTAACCTATAAAGAATGCCAGAATTTATAGGTTTTAGATTCAATTAGCGAGTTGGTCAATTTGACTATCTTTGTGAAAAAAAAAAAAAAAAAAAAAAAAATCTCTCAAAAAAATCTTTAGTGTCAAAACCAGAAATGAAAAAAAAAAAAAAAAAAAAAAACCTTGAGGGAGCTTTTGAGTGTACAAAGAGCAATTTGCATGAGATGAATAAATTATCAAGCTTCAGATGTATAACAGTCTGCCAACTGGAGCTCGTTACTGTTGACACGTGGAAGGGCAAGGGACGTGAGGAAGTGACTTGGCAGCTACACAAGGCCATACGTCATGCAGCATGTGCGCTTATAGTTGGCCATCCATTTCAGTAATTCTAGTATTACCGTTAAGACTCCTATTGATTTTGTTAGTTCATTTCTGTTAACTCTGTTTGGATAGTGTTAGCTTCGGTTATGGGGTATTGGGTTAGACTATAAAAGGGAAGCTAAGATGAGAAGGGAGGCATCGAAATTGATTGTAATCCTTTGGATTGTTTGGATGTTCCTTCGCCCCTCGAAGTGCCAAGATCTCCCATTCTGCTATTTCAATACAAATTTACATTTCCTTTGATCTCTCATTCATCTCTTTCTATTTTCTTCTATAATTCTCATTAAACACCTAAATAGTCAATTTGACTGTTACAAGATGCAGCGGAAAAATTAAGATATTTCAAATATATGTGAAGATATTTTATCAATGCAAAAAGACTGAGATACCAATTATAAAGACATGAGATATCTGAAAAACTAACAAAATATATATATCTTCATCTCCCCCCTTTTTTTATATTTAAAAATATACATTCAATTAAAACATACTATATATATATATCCCCCCTTTTTTTATATTAAAAAAGATACACATTCAATTAAAAACATACAAAATAAAAGAAAAGAACAAGCCATCAGTTACGGCCATCACAGTGAACAGAAAGAAAAAGAAAGAAACGAGAACAAGAAATCATGCTACGTCTAATCCAAGAAAAGAGGAAAAAAAAAAAAAAAAAACACGAAGAGTAGTACCTGCTAGCTGTCTACCGTGGGAAGTAGCGGTGCACAAGCGGAGTGGTTATTAATTAAAAATAACCGATAATCGCTAATAACTGCTAATAACTACCAATCGAGAAAATCGAGAAACCAAAAATAACTGCAACATGATAACCGGGTAACCAGGTTACGATTATCGGTTATTACATTTTAAAAAACCGATTAATAACCAGATAAGCGCAACCAGTTTTTATTATTATATGAAATTATAATTTTAATGACGTGCCTAACGTCACAATTTGACACGTTACTACATTTAGTGGTGTGCCAAATGTGACGCGTCACTAATTAGTGACGTGTCAAATTAGACACGTCACTAAATGTTGTGACGCGTTTTCAACGTCTCAAAATCGTAAGTCGCCAATGGAATTTTAGCTACGTGCTAATTTTGGTATGTCACTAAATTTAGCGAGCCACTAAATTCCAGTTTAGAAAATTATTATTGTTTTAGTTACGTGTCAAATGTTTGGGACATCACTAATTGTTAAATTTCTCCTTAAAAAAAAAAAAAAAAAAAAAAAAAAAAAAAAAAAAAAAAAAAAAGAAGAAGAAGAAGAAAGAACATAAACTATTTTCGCTTCTGTTCTTTTTTTTTGTTTTTTTAAGATCTTTCCCAGTTCAAATAAAAAATCTTGTCTTCATTGTCTGCAATCAAAAATCTCACTACAACAGGATGCTCTGATCTTGCATCTCCTCCGATCATGTGAGCAGCACCTAACCACATACACAGAAATCCAGAATTTGATTTCTATTTCCTAACCACTGCAACATGTGAGCAGACACTACATTCCAATGACTCCCATTCCTCAAACCCTCTGATGAACCACATTCTTGCTCAGCCTTACACTGCACAGACAACAAATTGCAAACAATTCAAACTAAAATTCTATGTTTCACACACCCATTCATTTCTTCCACATAAAACTAATCGAAACGCAACCCCAAATCACTTCCAAACAAACAGTCAATCCAATTAACTAAAACAAAATGAACAAAAATCAGAAATACCCATTAAGAAAAGAAAAAAATTGAATTGAAAGCTGAATCAGAAATACCTTGGTTTCACTCTCCATTCTCTGCAAGTTTCCAAACTTTTTTCATCTCTCTGAACGACTGAACCCACAACATTCAGAATAACAGCAACGAAGCAGATCTACACCGGCACATGCAATAAACAAAGACTACTGAGAACAACGGCAAACAGAGCAGATCTACAACAATATACACCAAAACCAAATATTATACAACCAAAACAAAATCTCTCAGAAAGGGGGAGCCAAAATAACCCAAGAACAAGCGGAATCAAAAACAATGGAACTTTTAAACTATATTACCTCTTATCCTATCTCATATAACAAATCCCATAAAAATGTACAGATGGAGAGAGAGAGAGAGAGAGAGAGAGAGAGAGAGAGAGAGAGAGAGAGAATACGAACAGAGAACGCCGGAGAGAGAGAAACTGCAGGAGAGAGAACGCCGGAGAGAGAGAAACTGCAGGAGAGAGAACGTGCCGGAAGAAGGACGGCCGACGACACTGTGTGAGAGAGAGAGAGGCGTTGGGGAGTCGGGGACGGGAATACAGAAGAAAGAAAAAGCAGGGGAGAAGATAAAGAAGAGGAAATTTTATATATATATATATATAAAAAGGGAAAACGAAAATTAGTGACGTGCAAAATTGACACGTAGCTAATTAGTGACGTGTTAAATTTCACATTCGTGGTGGTCTGTTTGCTGCAAAAGTTTTAGGTTGTATGGATATTGTGAATACTTGACTCTTTCGTGCTAGACAGTTTTTCAAGCTTATGTTGTTAATCGTGAATACTTGATGATTAATTCATCCAAAATAAAATAAAATTGATAAGTACAGCAATTTTATAAAAAAGCATTGGCGGATGCAGCCTAACTACAAAAAATATACAAGAGTAATTTAAATTAGGGTTGATCCAATAATGAATTTAAAAGTCATGTCACATTTGGGAGAATAAGAAGGAAATATGAATCTTGCATATAGTATTATTCATATGTGTGTGTGTTTGAGTTTATCTAGGTTTGCATATAGCCATCTAGGTTATTTTGGATGGCTGAGACTTTTTATTATTTTCAAGGATTAGGTTGTAGTTTTTATTAGATTTTCGAGGCTAGAAGAGTGTGCTTTAATCGCTGTATAGCCTAGAAGACCAGCCTCTTGGCAGTGATTTTGATATTGAAATATCTGTAGCACAAACAGATCTATTTTCATGGGTTTCTCCTACATCACATCCACACACACTCCTTTTGAGTCTAGAACCCATGACCTCAGCGTTCACCTTATTCTTACATGAAAAAGAGATGTTGTTTGGGTTAAAGCTCATTGACACCAGAAAATATGTATGTTATTTGAAGTTGTACATCTACATGTCATTAGTATCTCATTGCGTTTGACAAATATATAGCTGTTTTTCTATGTATGTATATTGCACCCTGTTCACTGTGTTGAAACATAAGTTAGCAGTTGGCCAAATCATAGTAATTTATTGATGGAGGCATTGAGCTGTTTGATTAGTAAGTCATTGGATACAGGGCTTCAAGAAGTTTCTGAGATTGTGATAACCTTAATGGTGACATTGTTCCCTTTTGGAAACTTTATGAAACAGTTATTCTTGTTATTATGAGCTTTGAGCTGTGTCCAGCTTGAAGGTAGGCAGGGAAATATAATCAGGTTATTATGAGTTTTGAGCTGTGTCCAGCATGATGCAAATAATCAGGTTTTTAAATAACTCTTTCTTCTTCTTTTTTCCCTTTTTATCTGGCTAGCAAAACTCAGGTGTTTGTTGCTCCCTAGTTTGCTGGTTTATGAATCTCTGTTACAAGAAGTTGCACTGGTTTGTGTCATTGACATACCGTTTGGAAACCCATGAATTGGACACAATTAATTAGAATGGAATTTGTTTAGCCCAATTCATGTGCTTGGAGCAAGAAAAAAAGCGTGGATTCAAATTCAATTCAAACCCATGAATTGAATTGAATTAGAATTTTTGTGAACTGGTCAACAAAAGATCATATCAAATCTAATTTGAGAAGAAGAATCAAACACTACTGCTTTCATATCGAGGATAGAAATTAGGCTTTAATAATATTTTTAAACTTATATTATTTTTTCATGTGAGTGTAGCCGTTAACGTCTTCTTCTGTAATTTATATAGCATAGAACTTAGTTGTGTCAATTTTGTGCTTGACCTGCAAAGTTTTTGTTGTTTCAAAAGTAATTTTTCACTGTAACTATTTAGGTAGCACCCAGAAGTCCATTTTTGCTAACTACATTACTATCCTTTTTGTCATATTTCATCTTCTTTGCACGTAAATTGCTTCGTAAGAGGAGTAGATGGCTTTTTTGTTTAAGGGGATGAAATAGGAGGCATCTGAATACCCCTTTGATGCAAAGGACATTCAGAAATGTCCATTTTTGAGGAACATCAACAAACCCACTTGCTTTTCCTTCTCTTCAGCGAATTTCCTCATTCCTGTAAGTTCTATTTCTTTTCTCCTTTATTTCGCTTTACCATTTGTTTAGTTTCTTCTTAATCTTTATTAATAGATGATGATTTATGCTTTGATATTGGGATTGACTGAGTTTTATTTTCTTCAGGCCCAATTTTGACATGGCGTTTAGCCTCTTTCATGGGAAGGATGGGGTTGTTCCACTCTCAGGGAGATCTAATGTTCATAGTGACATTCCAGAACCCGAGCCTTCACCTTGTTAGAAATAAAGAGAAGGAGACGGATATCTGTAATGGAAGAGGGAGAGAACACGAAGGTAAACAAAGGACTACATCTTTACTGATTTCCTTACATGCTTGATTACAAAGTAGTCTAATATATAGACTTAATAAAAAGGTAAAGACCAGAGTACAAAGAGATAAATTAAAGGTTAATAACATGGTGGTATGGGTTGAGGAATGGCTTGACCGGAGGGATGGCTTGCTGCTGCAATGGTGACTTGTGATTGTGGAAGACTTGTTGATGCAGAGATGGTGAGGTTGCTGCAGACTTGTTGATGCTGATGAGTGGTTAACTTGTTGCTGAGGTTTATCCTCTAATACACCTCAGTTCAACCCTTTAGCAACAAAAGCAGCCACCATAAGTTTGTCAGCATTTGGACTGGGAGGGCCATTTGGTTTTGTTAACTTCTCTGAGAAGTGGGAGAAGCAGAAGAAGTCTGAGCCGTCCAGCAAGAGGGAACCCTCTTCTGAGGTAGATTTGCATCCTTTTGCCTAGGCTAACATTTTATTCTGAAAAAGGAAGTGATTTTGGGAAAAATTGCACAAGGGTTTGTTAACCAATGCATTGGTGCTGTGGGATAATAAAATCTGTTATAGGAAATTAATTCATAATTTCATCTTATACAGATAATTGTTTGAGATATTGCATTAGTGTCATTCTATAAACCTCACTTGAAAATTGTGACGAACATCAATGTAGGGGAAATAATTTGACAGGCAACGGTCCAATCCGGCAACTCACAGAAGAATATGTAAAAATGATTAATGAATCATGCCCTATGCTCTCAATTTCATATAAATAATTAATTACTTGTTGCAAACCTGACTGAGACTTCTTTTTGTTTCTGATCAACCGTGCAGAAAGGAAATGTATCAAAACACGAGGCACTGGGAAATGCTGGGTTAGAAACAAGAAACTGCCCAATTGGCAAGACCTACATAACAGTGAGCCGTGTCCTCCTTCTTGTGGCAACAGCTCTTCAGCCACCACCTGGTATGAAGTTTAGACGCCCTCCAGCAGTAGTTGTGCAAGTAGGCTATAAATTTTTGACACAACCCGCAAACTCGATACAAAATTAAAAGATTATGGTTAAGCTTAAAAAGGTTCGGGCCATAAAAGGGTTGACCCGTTAGACCTGTTTAATAAAAGGGTCATTATCAGGTCAATTCGTTTGACCCGTATATTTAAACATTCTTTTTCAATATTAAAAATTAAATCTAAATAATCATGTTACCTCTCTCTTTCTCTCACTATTTAAACAGTAAAGATTAAACTAAAAAAACTCACAAAAGACAAAATAAGTCTATTTCTTTTATTGAGTTAGAACTTGAAATAATATGATTATTCAAACAATACGATTTTTTTTTAGTTTAAATTTGTGTTTTTATTTTTATTTTTATAGACTTTATTATATAATGGGTCAAACGGGCCGTGTCGTGTCAACTTGTTATTTAAGTGGGTTGTGTTAGGGTTAAAGAGCCTAACCTTTTTTGTAACATCCCATCCCCAATGACATAATATTGTCCGCTTTTGGCTCCCCCGAACTAGACTTCCCAGCCATCACGGCTTTAAAACGCGTTGTGTCATAAATGTTGCATTTATACATAAAAGCACATCCTCATTCCCAGGCGATGTGGGACATTACAATCACCCCATCTTGGGACCCAGCGTCCCCGCTGGCGACCCTCTTAGGCTTGTGCACGCTCCCACCATCTCAGGCTGGGCAATGGCTCTGATACCATTTGTAACGACCCACCCCCAATGACACAATATTGTCCGCTTTTGGCTCCCCCGAACCAGACTTCTCAGGAGGTCACACATCCTGGTACTGCTCTCGCAGAAGCACGCTTAATTGTGGAGTTCTGATAGGTTTATGGTCATCACGGCTTTAAAATGCGTTGTGTCATAAATGGTGCATTTATATATATAAGCACATCATCATTCTCAGGCGATGTGGGACGTCACATTTTTAGTTAAAAGGATCTTGTTAGGGTTGACCCTTAACGGGTTCACGGGTCAAATGAGTTGACTCGAACCCGACACGCGAACTCGTTTTGACAGCCCTGGCTGTAAGGGCTGCCCTGCCCAGGATTGCCCTTGTTAAAAACTTATGCCCTCAGCCTCTACCTACTAAAACTCATCAATCTTGTGAATAATCTTTCCAGTGGGAGTCTGTTACGTGAATGATTTTACAAATACTTAATAAGATAATTTGTTAGGTTTTGTGGAAACCTATACTCTTTAGATTTGTTAAAGGGAACCTAAACCTTTTCAAACACAAAGTTTAGATTAATTTTTGCATACCTTCTCATTATTTCATCATGCTTAAATAGAAAATATTACAACCGTAAATGTGAAAATAAAAATAAATATGGTAATCAAATTATTTGATTTGATTACTGTCAATTACAATCAATCCTCTAAAAAATAATTATTCTATAAGGTAAGTTTCAAATCATAACATATATTCTAACATAAAGAAAATATTCTACCATATTATATATTCTAATATTAATATTTGCTCCACGTAGAATTCCATTTTCATAACAATATTTATGTTATCAATATTTATTTATTTACTTTTTCCTTCTTGTGGGTAAGCATGTAATGTAGGATCATTTCTCTTCTATGATTAACTTGGGGCCCTAGCCAGGGACGGAGCCAGAAGTTCTTATAGGCAGGGGCCAATGGCCGGATTTTTTTTTTTTTTTTTTGTAGGGGTCAAGTAAGCTAAATTTTTATTTTTACCTTATATTTTTTTTATTTTTTAAATTTTTTTTCCCACCTTTAATATTTTTTTTTAGAAAATTGGGGGGGGGGGGGGGCATGGCCCCTGCCAGTCCCCCCTTCCCTCCGTCCCTGGCCCTAGCTATTCCTTAGAAAACTACTTTTGTTTTTATATTGTGACCTATGAGAATAATTACTTTCTCTTAACTATTTAGAATATAATAATTGTTTGGGGAGTTGTGAAAATTAGAACCACTGCCTGAAGAAAGGAAGAGCAAATGGCAAAGAGAAATGGACTGGTTACTCTCCCCGACCAACTATATGGTTGAGTTAGTTCCTGCTAAGCAAAATGGTGCAAATGGCTCGACCCTGTTTTGCTAAATCAATCTAGAAAGAAATTGCTTCACCAAGGAAGAGTGGCACATCAAGTGTTCAAGGTTGCCAAATCAATTAATGAAAATGTCTTGCTTGAAATGCCTGTGCTGGCCATTATCCAAGATGCTCATCCTAAGGTAATTAAACTCTCCCATTTCAAAGATTCTTAATTAATTTGCCTTTCTCAATTCTTGTAGGATGTTGGGCATTCAATTCTGGAAGCATATTTCCGTGTTCTTGGAAACTTGGCCTATAGCATTTTGTCTAGGATAAGAGATAATTTGGAAGAAGATGGTTTCAGCACTCCAAATTCACCGGTGGTAATGCCTTACTTCTTTGGTATAAATCATTGCAAAACTTCAGCAGTTAGTATAGATTTAAGGCACTCGTTGATTGATCAGATGAACAAGGTGCATGGGCATTATTGTGACTCTAATTCAAGTAGTACTTGTGATTTGGGATCTTCATACAGTGAGGCCAAAGCAACTTTTGTGGCTGCAATACCAAGTCATAATAAACTTTGTGTATCGACAGAGAGGCCTGTGTTAGCGTGTCTCCTAAAAATTCACCTTGATAAACAAAAACAAAAAATGTGTGGTCTTCAATAGCTTTTTTTTGTAAAGATAATTTTGGTTTGCCTCTTAAAAAATGTGTAGTTGAGGTCATGGCGAACTTTGGATGTCATACTTGGAAATATGTAGCAAAGCATTTACCATAATTCTTCCATCGACAACAATTCCTACCAAAATCAAAACTAAGCTAAATTGATTTCAAATTCTTTAAGGTGCAACAATTCCCATGAAAATGAAATTTCAGTCTATAATGAAATTCTAGAACCCTTGCAACTTGTACACAACTACTTCCAAGTGTAAGTTAGAAGCACTTCGCAATACAACATCTTTATTGAAGATAAGCATTAATTTGAAGTATAGATATATATATATGGTTGTGAATCACCGATTGAGCATTTCAAAACATGACTCAATAATTCTGTCAATAGCTCTAAAATAGATATGCCTCCAATTCTTTTTAATGATTAGGATCCCAAAGAAAACCCAAAATCCGAATGCATAAGAGACAACAACAAATGCATAGAAGAATAAAGGGCTATCGATTATTCTAGTCTCTTCCTTTTCTTCCTCATGTCCAGGTTCAAGTTGGTTTGGAGTTGAGCAGTTTCTCGGCAGAGGGTCTCCACATAGATCTGGATTTCCATCATAGCATTGTGACTTGAAAGTTGAGAACTGCCGCTCAAATGGGACTCTTCCAGAAAGATTGTTATAGGCAACACTAAATACTGATAGAAAAGTCATTTCAACAAATTCAAAAGGGATTCCCCCACTCAACTTGTTGTGGGAAAGATCCAAGCTCTCCATGTTTTTCAAGTTTTGAAAAGAATTTGGAATGGGGCCTGTTAGAAAATTATTCGACAAGTTCAAGGATCGAAGCTGCGACAATTCTCCCATTTCAAAAGGAATGTTACCTGTCAATTGGTTTGATGACATGTCAATTATAGTCATCATTGAGAGTGGGATACCTTTGTAAGTTTGTACCTCATGTTTTACTCGCAAGTCCGTTTTAATTTCGAATTTAGGCTCTAGTCCCGTTGGATGTGTCAGGGAAAACAGTGGACCCTTTTCCATGAAAGAGTTTGAGCCATTAGAGCTTGGAGAACTCTTCTTCCAGAATGTAATGTTATCAAGGCAGGAGGGAATACCTCCCGAAACATGATTATCAGAGATATCGAAAACTTGCAAACTTTCCATTTGACACATTCTTCGGAGTAGGTGACCTTCAAAGCGATTTCCACTTAAAAGAACTTGCACCAAGCGGGGATGATCATACAACCACTTTGGAATATTACCAGACAAGTTATTGTTTCGAATATCTAGGATTACCAGAGAGGGGCTGTTTGATATTGCGGGTGAGAACATTCCTTGAAATTGATTGCCACCGAGTTGCAAGCACTCCAAGCTTGTCATGTTGGCGTCCCTTGGGAGCATTTCTCCTTCCAATATATTGTTTAATAGATTTAGATATACCAGTTGGGTGCCATTTCTAGTCAAACTTTGCGGTATTGTCCCTGAGAGCTTGTTATTAGAAAGGTCTAATGCTTCAAAAGATAGATTACCAAAAGACCAAGGAATGATGCCCTCTAATGCATTTGAGGACATGTCAACATGGGATAACTTTGGAAGAAGATGTCCAATATTTTCAGGAAGAGAACCTTTGACATTATTATCTGACATGTCGAAGAGTTGAAGTGATGAAGTTCGATTAGCAAAGCAACCAAGAAAAAGTGAACCATCAATTTTGTTACTTCTCAAGGATAAACCTGTGATACTGGTGTTGAATAGCAACTGACAAGGTATGCTTCCCTCTATTAAGTTGTGAGACAAGTCTAGCGATTGCAATGCAACTTGGGTGGTGATAAAGCTTGGGAGAACGTGACCATTCTTTTTGTTGAGGTTACAATTCGCCAAGTTCAGAGAATTTAACTGAAAGGTTGGAACCCATGAGGGGGATTCGGTTTCAATTTCCAAATTGTAGTTGCTTGAAAGATCAAGGTAATAGAGACTTGAAGCATTGGCAAAAGTAGAAAATGATAAAACCCCATCTAATTGATTGGCCGAAACATAAAACGACTGAATCTTGCTTTGTTTGGAGAATATTGATGAAGGTAGATTACCATGAAAGCGATTACCCGAAAGATCAAGGTATTGGAGACTTGAAGTATTGGCAAAAGTAGAAAATGATAAAACTCCATCTAATTGATTGGCCGAAACATCAAACCTCTCAATCTTGCTTTGTTTGGAGAATATTGATGGAGGTAGATTACCATGAAAGCGATTACCCGAAAGATCAAGGTCTTGGAGACTTGAAGCATTGGCAAAAGTAGAAAATGATAAAACCCCATCTAATTGATTGGCCGAAACATCAAACAATCGAATCTTGCTTTGGTTGGAGAATATTGATGGAGGTAGATTACCATAAAGACGATTATTTGATAGAGAAAGTTCTTCAAGGTTTCCAATCATCCCAAGACAAGAGGGAACAACGCCTTCCAGTCTATTATCCATAAGATCCAAAGACTTTAGATATTTTAATTGCGTCAGTTCGCAAAAAGCTGCATTAAAGTGATCGAGTGTGAAGAATGAGTTCCAATGTAGGATATTATGTATATGCTTAGAAGGCATCAAAATAATGAACAACCTAATATTGAGGTCAGAAAATATTATGACTAATTATGAATTATGTGAAACTCTTTGAAGATAGGATTCTCTGCAAGATCTCAAGGTATGAATTGAGAGTCATTTAGAATTTCAGGAATTAGCCAAAATGAATTGAATAAATAAAATTAAATGAAGCTGAACAAATTATTATGGGATTAGAAAAGAGAAAAGACGATAGTAAAGAGTTCTCACGTACCTTCAAGCCTTCCTCCAATTTGCATGCCATTCAGTTGTAGAGATTCAAGTTCATCAAATAAGGTAAACAAGGTTACATTTGGATACCATGTACCTATTGATAAAGTGTAGTAGTTCTCTCCCATATAGTAGTTCTCTTGCAAATATATTGAGCGAACTGGTCCAGTAGTAATATTATAACAAATGATTGGGAACGCTTCACAACAATCCCTTCCGTCCCAACCCACAAGAAAGGAAGCATTTGTGGCGTTTTTGATCTCCAAGAGAGCTCTCGTCTGTTCTTTGGTGCATCCAGCTTTAACACAAGCCAAAGGGGATAAAGCGATGATAGCCAAAACCCAAACAAAAATGACATTTTTAGCAAAACAAGAAGTCTCCATTTCTTAAGTGATTCTATTCTGATCGATGCAATTATGGAAACTGCCTTTATATATATATATATATATATATATATATATATATAAAATGCGATATTGTTGGCAAGTCTTGAAAATATTAGTCCACGCGCGCATTTTGTGGGGAGCAGTAATGTGTATTGGAAATTGCTTGGAAATTACTACATTTATGAACAACGTACGTAGTACTTTTGGTTTCCTTTTATTTTTCTTTGTTTTTCGAAATTGCAGCTTATAATTTCTTTTGGTTTCCTTTCACTACAAAAATACTGACAATTGGACGCGTGTCTACAGTACCGGTTACTGTAGACACGCGTCCAATTTGACACGTGTCTTATGAGACACGTGTCTAATTGTACAGCCGCCACAATTGGACGCTTGTATGTAATACACGTGTCCAATTGGACACGCGTATTAAATACACGCGTCCAATTTGACACGTGTATTTAATACGCGTGTCCAATTGGACACGTGTATTAAATACACGCGTCCAATTTGACACGTGTATTTAATACGCGTGTCCAATTAGACACGTGTATTAAATACACGTGTCAAACTGTTATTTTTTTCAAATATAATTTTTTTTTATTAAATAGAATTTCAACAATTGGACACGCGTATTTAATACGCGTGTCCAATTGGACGCGTGTATTTAATACGCGTGTCCAATTGGACGCGTGTATTTAATACGCGTGTCCAATTAGACACGTGTATTAAATACACGTGTCAAACTGTTATTTTTTTCCAAATATATATTTTTTTTAATTAAATAGAATTTTAACAATTGGACACGCGTATTTAATACGCGTGTCCAATTGGACGCGTGTATTTAATACGCGTGTCCAATTGGACACGTGTATTAAATACACGTGTCCAATTGGACACGTGTATTAAATACACGTGTCAAAATGTTATTTTTTTTAAATATAATTTTTTAATTAAATAAAATTTTAACAATTGGGGACGTGTATTTAAATACACGTCCCGGAATGGTGTAGGTAGGCGCGCGGGAGTTATCCCGCGCCCACCTGATGAGCATTCTTAATTTAAGTTTCAAAAAGAAATTTTTTTTTTTTTTTTATACACTCTCGTTCGCTCTCTCTCTCTCTCTGCGCGCTCTCACCTCTCTCTCTCGCCTCTCTGTCTCTGTCTCTCGCTCTCTCTCCTCTCTCGCTCTCTGTCTCTCGCTCTCTCTCCTCTCTCGCTCTCTGTCTCTCGCTCTCCGTCAACACTCTCTCTGTCTCTGTCTCTCGCTCTCTCTCACTCTCTCGCTCTCTGTCTCTCGCTCTCCGTCAACACTCTCTCTGTCTCTGTCTCTCGCTCTCTCTCACTCTCTCGCTCTCTGTCTCTGTCTCTCGCTCTATCTCTCTCTCTCTCGCTCGCTCTGTCTCTCGCTCTCTCTCTCTCTCTCGTCAATACCGGACCACCGGCCAGTTCTAAGTGGACGACGACTGGTTCTGCATGTGTTTCGAAACTGGTTCTGCATGTGTTTCGAATTCGTATAGCAATATTCAATATTTTTGATTTTAGCAATATTTTAAATAACAGACATGTTCTTTTCTTCTTTTTTTTAAAGCAATATTTTTGATTTTGGCAACGTGTATTCTTAACACGTATCAAGAAAAATATATAATTTTTTTTTAATATATATATATATATACACATTTAGCCACGTGTATGTATACACGTGGCTAACAATTTGGAATTTTTTTAAAAAAAAATCGGTTTGACACGTGTATTCTAATACACGTGTCAAATTGTGCTGTTCGTGACATGCACACAAAATGCACGTGTCTAACTGTTTGACACGTGTACGACATTGTACACGTGTCAAACTGCACGTGGCTATTTGCATGCATTTTTGTAGTGTTTTATAATTTCTGTCTTGAAAGGCGAATCCGTTACCATTACCCTACCAAAAGTACAAGCTGGTAAGAGACCTAGTTCCACATGTTTTGCTGAATCCATCGCTCGTAGCTAGGTACCCGTATGTCCGAACAGAACGAAACGTAATTTGAGCTTGAAAATGTTGTCAATAAGCTGCGGACACGACTGTCAAAGTTTGGTGGGTGATACTGATTACTCCTGTGTGGGATTTCACATATCATGGCTTCTATTGGTGCAGAATCAGATCAATTATATATTAATTGATACACGTACTCTTACTAGAGTCAAAAAGGATAGACAAATTAAGGATGATGTCTGATGTCTGATGTCTGTATCAGTGCCTCGTTAATCCGGATTAGATTCGCATCAATTATTAGCTTTTGAAATGGTTAGTAATTTAGATAATTAACGTAAATATAAAACTTATTTATTTAAATAATTTTTAATTTTTAATCACCTAGCTAGTACTTAAACGGATGAATTCTTATCCCATTAATCCACTAACAAAGGCACTGCAAATTGTATGATCAGCAACTGAAAACTATTCAAGGAAGAGTCAGAAACCGCCATGAACAGCCGCCACTTCCTTCTCATATCCTGTCCTGCCCAAGGCCATATCAACCCCACCCTCCAGCTAGCCAAGCGCCTCATACAAGCCGGTGCACGTGTCACGTTTGCCACCACCGTCCGCGGCCACCGGGAAATAAAAGCCTACCCTTCCCTCGAGGGCTTATCCTATGCCTCTTTCTCCGACGGCTTCGTTTCTAAACTTGAAATTATGACGTACCGATCGAATACCCCAAACCAAGAAGCACGTAAAAGCTTTAAATGTCGATGCAGGTGGGGGAACTGAGACAGATTGGTTAGTTAGTTACACCTATTCCGTCTTCATGTTGCATTGAATTTGAGCGTGGAAAATTCAAATAAACACGTTACTAGTAATAATTAGAGTCTCTTTGGGTTTAAACTTAGCCAAAACCTAAGGATTATATTCTTGAAATTGAAAACTCAATATGATCTGCAAACCCAAAACGAAATTAATTGGTTAAAATTGAGGGGTTTGATGAGTTTTTGACCTTATACTCTTATATTTATGTTTCAATACGACTCGAACCAGATTCGCAAACATGAATCATTACCCATACTTTAAACCAAACAAATTAATTAACTTTATCATGTTATTTTAGTAACTAGGTAATGTAATAATTTTTTTAAAAAAAAATTGATATCTTGATTTTTTTTTTTTTTTTTTTTTGAGGATGATATCTTGATAACCGTCTCGTCAATTTCCATCCTCATTTGTAGCATTTTTCTTAATTTATTTCTTCTACTAATTTCTTACTTCTTGTAATTAAATAGCTTACATATTTTTATGCACATCTATTGAAAGCTGAATCATGGTTAGTTTGATTCTCGAAACAGTAATTAATCCAATACATATATATATAAACCTTAAATAATTTTTTGAGTTTGAACTCCTCCCATTCAAATCATCAAAATTTGTCATACCACAACCAAAAGTTATTGGACCACCACCAAAAGTTGTCGTACCTTTGTTGGACCATAGTTGAAAGCTGTCGGACCTCCACTAGACTACAACCGAACGATGTCAAAAGTTGTTGGTTGTTTTTTACCATCTCTTATTTTTTATACGAGCTAAATAATAAAAATTATTTTGAAGAAAATTATTTTTTTCTAGACAAAATTTTTTTTTTTCGTTGAAACAAACTAAGCCTTAGCCTTAGTCCTAAAAAATTCAAGAAATAAGGAAAAAAAAAAATTGAAAAGACTTAGCTAGAAACTAGAATTTAATAATATATTTGACCCACATAAAATTAAAAAAATAATAAAAATAAAATAAAATAAAATGAATGATTTCACATGGGTTTAGGGGCCCTCCTAATGTGCGATTAAACGAGAAGGGTTTGGAGTGGTGGGGCTGAGTGCTGAGATCAACGCGCAATGAGAGATAACCGTCTGATGGGATCTGCATGTTATTGAGAGAGAGAGAGAGCAGGTGCATAGCACTTCGGCAGCAACATGATGCCACGTGTCAATCAATTATAACACTCCACATGGCAATTGACATGCATGCCCCCACCCCCCATGTGATATAATAAGATAATAATAATATTGGGCAGGCCTCCAACTTTGTGTTGACTGAGCCTTTTTTGTCTTGTTGTCGACTTGTCGTGCAACCTATTCGCTAATTAAGTTACGGACAAAAGGAATGTGATGGGATTCTTGCCTAACATTAAACATACTACCATAAACCATGTTCATGAGCTTCTTTGGTATATATCTATAAAAATATATATAACTTTTTAGTTGGGAAGCAGAATAGTCAAAGTAAACTTTAACTATTTTGCTCTTTTCTCTTTTCCAGCAGAATAGTCAAAGTAAACTTTTTTATTTAACATTGAACAGTGAATAGGCAGAATTGCCTATTAATAATTTTTTTTTGGCTCTGTCCCTATTTATGGGTGCTATTTTAAATGCCATAAAATGCTTTAACTTTTCTCTCTTGACACCAAATATTATTTTTCAGATAAGATGGTCAAAGACCCGATTCAATAAGTGTTTTATAAGTATTTGAAGAAACTTTACTTAACCATTTTAACTTGTCATCGTTTTTGTCATTACTCTCTTAAACTTTAAAAACTTTAAATTTAGTGTCTTTGTCTTTCAATTTTTTATTTTTTATTTCAATTTTACCCCACTATTATGATTTTTTTATCAACTCTTATCAAAATTTAAAAAATATATATTTATTTTTTTTATTTTTCCAAATATTCAGACTTTTGTATTTTTGCATCCCTAAGTCGCTGTCCAATTAAGATCATCCCGGCCCTACCCAATATATTTTGGTATGAGTAAGCTGTGTCTAGTCGGTTAGGTGCTTTTGAAGTGGCAGCTGTGATTATTAAATGACCTGTCTCATCTTTGGCTTGAAGAATTTCCAGCCAGCTTCTCTATCGGGGAAGGCTGCCAATGTTACGTTGTTTATCAGAGATGAGAAGATGACGGTTTGACTATCGTGGTATCAATAAAAATGATGAGTAGCTTGAGGTTGGAACACTGGGTACGAATGGCTACCGGCAAGTCTTGAACACTATGTATTGAAAATTGCTTGGAAATTACTACGGCTTTGTTTGGTAATGGGAGGAAAATTGATAATGAAAGTTAAAAGTGATAGATGTTATTTTTTTAATTCAAGGCCATAGGCTCCAAAGACTCCAAACCAAGAAGCACGTAAAAGTAGTTCAAAACGGAGACTTCGCTTTTGAGTTGTCAAATTAGAGAGGAATTGACACAGATTGGTTAGAGCTATTCCTATTGCATTGAATTTGAGTGTGGAAAATTCCACTGCATTTAAACCTATTCCTTAATTTCCAAGCAATTTCCAATACAGATTGCTCTCCAAGAAACGTGTGGTTGGGCATGACCGACGGATCGGATTTAAGCATTTCAAATGAGTAATTTTATACGTTATATTTATGTATTTTTTTTTATTATTCTTTTAAAAATAATATGACTTTTAAAATTATAATTTAATCAATTATAAATTCAATGATAATTTTAATAATCACCTCAGTTTTAAAAAAATACAAAAAAAAATATGATAATGATATCTAAAATTACTCATTTCAAATAAACATGGAAAAGATTCTTTCAATTTAATTTAATATAAAAATGACATGTCCTTTTTTAGTAGGATATAAAATGCATTTTTTTTAAAATAAAAAATAAAATTCATTCCAACTTTATTATTGCTAAAAAAAAAAAAAGCGAAATTTTTTTTTTACATGTTCAACGGATACGTATATGTTTTTATAGACCGGATCAGTTGATCCTCTTAACCCTCCCAGATATATTGGCAAACTTGTTTAATTTCTAAATTTATATATCTATCACCTCCACTTGATCAAAGGTATAGAGGTCCGTGGGCTAGGCAAATTTCTTCTCAATTCCAATTATCCATCTTCCTGTACGTTGACGTAAAAGCTCACATGCATCATTTCAAGACTTGAAAGCAATGGTCGTCGTCTGGACTCGGATAGTGGGGACACTCTTTTCATGACGCCTGTGATTTATGCCGTGAATCCACGAGAAATAATTATGGCCCATCGCACTTAGCGGTATAGAGGTACGTGTCTACGAAGGCAAATTTCTTCTCAATTCCCATTATCCATCTTCCTGCACGTTGACGTAAAAGCTCACATCATTTCAAGACTTGAAAGCAATGGTCGTCTTCAGGACATTTGATTGGTTAATGGCTCCTTTGAGTGTATGATTTTCTTTACGGAAAAGATATTGTTGGCAAGTCTCGAATAATCCAAGCACAGAAGCGCTCATTTTCTGGAGAGCAGTGTGTGTATAGGAAATAGCTTCAAAATTTGAACTACTTTTGGTTTCCTTTTCTTTTTCTTTCTTTTTAAACTTCAAATTATCACCCAAGACCCAAACCAAGAAGCACGTAAAAGTTTTAGCCAAAACTAGTATGTTTAAATGTTTAGGTGGGGGAAGCACTATTGTACTAGTAATAATTAGGGTCTGTTTGAATTTACGATTTTAAAAAGTGCGATTTAAAATAACGATTTTAAAATGTGCAATTTGAAAAAATGACTTTTAAAAACGCAGTTAAGCATTTGAAAAAATTATAGTAACCTTTAAAATTGCAAATTATAGCCTTTAAAATTCTGCGTTTTTAAAAAAACATCATCTTACTTGCGATTTGAAAAAAGACAAATTTTCTGAATTTTGGGTAAATTAATTAAGCTTGGGCGTGCTTCATGGTTTGAAAAAATAAAATAAAATGGACGCTTACTTAATTGTGAGTGCTCAAATGAAAAAGGTGATAAGATTAGCTTCCATTGGATTCTATTATCTGCATTAACTTTAGTCAGCTATACATAATTTGAGCATTTTTCTTTTCTTTTCTTTTCTTTTTCTTTTTTGGAAATTGTAATTGCTTTTTAAACTTGAAATTATGCCTCAAGACCCAATTTCACAATTGGCAATTAATTTTTTTTTTTTTTTTTTTTTTTTTTTAACGTGTCCACATAAGAGGGGGAAGGAAAATTCGAACTAGTGACCTCCACTACATAAGCCGTGAACTCTAGCCGATTGACCTACCTTTTGGAGACAAAAGTCTCCATTTTGTGCAAATCAAGAAGCACTTAAGGCATTATTCAAAAGTAGTTCATATATATATATATATATATATTTGTCCAGGTGGGGGAAGCACTAACACTCACCAAATCCAATTAGAAAATTTGTCCAAAGTAGTTCATATTAAAATTGCATAGTCGTCTAATCCCTTTTCATGACTCATGTCCACTACGTTGTTCCGTCCCAAGCCTTTCCAAACAAGGCCAATAATTCTTTCGATGTTTTTTCTCTGTAATTCAGATTATTATATGCACGAAAATTTTCTCTTGGTCCTGAAAAAAAGCACTAAGGGACGCAGTCCAACTACAAAAAGTATACAAGAGCAACTCAAATTAGGGTTAATCCAATTGTGACTTTAAAATTCATGTCACATTTGGGAGGACAAGAGGGGAATAGAAGTCTTGCATATAGCATTATTCATGTGTGTGTGTTTGAGTTTATCTAGGTTATTTTGGCTGGCTGAGACTTTTATTATTTTCAAGGATTATGATGTAGTTTTTGTTAGATTTTCGAGGCTAGAAGAGTGTGCTTTAATTGTTGTAGCTAATTATTACTCAGCTTTGATAATTTTCAGTAGAGAAACTTATTTTCTTTCTTTTCCTCTTGCTGTATTGCCTAGAAGACCAGTCTCTTGGCAGTGATTTTGATCTTTATTACTCTCTTTTTTATCTTGAAATATCTCTAGCACAAACAGATCTATTTTCATGGGTTTCTCCTACATCACATCCACACACACCCCTATTGAGTCTAGAACCCATGTCCTCAGCGTTCACCTTATTCTTGCATGAAAAAGAGATGTTATTTGGGTTAAAGCTCATTGACACCAGAAAATATGTATGTTATTTTAAGTTGTACATCTACATGTCATTAGTATCTCATTGCGTTTGACAAATATATGGTTGTTTTTCTATGTATGTATACTGCACCCTGTTCTCTGTGTTGAAACATAAGTTGGCAGTTGGCCAAATCATAGTAATTTATTGATGGAGGCATTGAGCTGTTTGATTAGTAAGTCATTGGATACAGGGCTTTAAGAAGTTTCTGAGATTGTGATAACCATAATGGTGACATTGTTCCCTTTTGGAAACTTTATGAAACAGTTATTCTTGTTATTATAAGTTTTGAGTTGTGTCCAGCTTGAAGGTAGACTGGGAAAAATAATCAGGTTATTATGAGTTTTGAGCTGTGTCCTGCATGATGCAAATAATCAGATTTTTAATTTTTAATTTTTTTAATTTTTTAATTTTTCTTGCTAGCAGAACTCAGGTGTTTGTTGCTTCCTAGTTTGTTGGTTTATGAATCTCTGTTACAAGAAGTTGCACTGGTTTGTGTCATTGACATACCATTCCGAAACCCATGAATTGGACTTAGTATATTGAAATTATGATAATGTTTTGAAGTATGAATATGATATGTGATTTTAGAGTGAGTATAAGTTGGAGATTTAAGTTATGCAAATTGTTTAAGAAATGACATGTAGAATTGTTTATGTTTTATAAAGAAAATATGTGTTAAATGCATGATTCATGAAATGAAATGTATATTGTTTTAAGGCATGAGGCATATGCATATGAACGCTAAACGTCCATCGAAGTGAGGTTTATAACCCACGGGAAACTATGCTTGGGGTAACACCCATGATGCTTGGGGTAACTCCCATGATGCTTTGATTAATTTCCATGATGCTTGGGGTAACACCCATGATGCTTGGGGTAACACCCATGATGCTTGTATTAATTTCCATGATGTGTATTTCATGATCATTTATAGCATGGTTTTGATGAGTGATGTTTTTATACTATGGGTAGTTTTGCTAGACGTATTAATATGCATAAGAGTCTTATATGGGGAAGAACTTATGTATATTTTTATCGGATGGTTGCATGATTTAAATGTCATTGTTTTCTATAATGAATCTTCTACGTATAATCTTAGCTGCCTAGTATGTTTAAATGTTTTATAATAGTCAGTGTTTACTATATCAGCTATGGGGGTTTTTCAAACAAAAGTTTATAAAAATTTGTAGCTGTTATAGTGTACGTAGGACTAAAAATGAAAAGTTGGTTGTTTGCGAAAACTTAGTGAATAGTATACCTCTAAGGTCTTAGTGCAATTATTTATGCTAAGACGATGGGCTCATAATTCCACCTATACGGATGTGGCAAACCCCTATAACCGTATAGATAATGTTTCTTTGGCTGCAGGTACTCCGGTCGTAGTTGATGACATAGTAGAAGTGTACTTGAGATATTATGACCGAAGCTTGCCGCGACGATCGTAATTGCGGGACCATAGGCGTCCTCTGTTTTGTGGGTTTTTTATAACTCGTGACGCATGTGTCACTTGTTATTGTATAAAGTTATTTATGTTATGTATTTAATTTGAAGAAAGACTTAAATAGATAGATGTAATGTTGGCTCTTGTTTATGTTTAATTTATGATAGATATTTAAGTTGTGATTTCTACTATTAGGTTTATGTTTTTCGCTGCATAGTAAATAGATGTTATACTCTGATTTACCAGGTACATATTATGGAGTATGTACACCATATGTTGGCTTTATGACATATCATCGTGCCACTGTGAACGACGATATTTAAGAAATTAATGTATATGAAAATGTTTTGTATAAAAAAAAAAAACAAAAAATGGGTCGTCACAGCATTAGTTCGATCGACCGTTATACGATCAAATAATCGATCAAACTTAATATAGTGAATGAGGTATTATTTTTTTCAAAAAAAATTAACTTTTTTTTTTTAAAAGAAAAAATTGTTGGACTAATTTTTTTCAATAAGTTTTAAATTTTTTTAAAATTTTATTGGACGAATTTAATATTTATTTTTTTACGACCGATCGTGATACAATTAGACTATTTTATTTTATTCATTATCAATAGCGTCGACATAAAAAAGTCGCCGCTATTCGCTGAGAAAAACTTGTTTGTTTTTTTGTAAAAGAAAAGAAAAGAAAAGAAAAAAGCGGCAAGCTGAAATTAAAGCGGGAGACTCAAATTTCTCTGAAAAATGAAAATTTCGCACCGTTTTGATTGAAAATTTTGCCTTGAAGCCCCTCTCTCTCGTCTCTCGTCTCTCTCGTCTATCTCTCTCTCTCTCTCTCTCTCTCTCTCTCTCTCTCTCTCTCTCTCTCTCTCTCTCTCTCTCTCTCTCTCTCTCTCTCTCTCTCTCTTGTGTTTTGTATTTCTCTGCACCCTACTCCCCACGATTCACACTCCCTTAGGCTCACACGAACCCTCTCTTCAGTCTGGACTGGTACGTGCTGGAGGGGCAGATCGTCAAGCACACCATGCGGGATCTGATCCGGTCCGTCCGGGTCGTCGGGCACAAGGTTTGGGGGTTTAGTCAATTGTTAGGGAAATATTTGTCCCCACCTTGGGGTGGGGCCAGGTCTGCCCCAGAGTGGGATTTCGGCCCCCGGAATGGGTTAGTCCCCGGAAATGAGCCTTGGTCGCAGGAAGCCTCCAATATTCATGAGACCGGTCAAATCAAGTCAGAGAAGATATCAGACGTCCCCATTGGACAGTGTGCTTGACAAGGGTAAAACGGACATTTAGCATGCAGGGATATAAAAGGGCTATAAGGATCTACTAATCTCTCTCTCCCCTCTTCTCCCTCTTCTTTAAATACTGGACTGACTTGATCGTCGGAGGAGGCTCCGCCGGCCACCCCCCGGCGGGTCTTTATTGTTTTGCAGGTCAGGGCTCGGATGAAGGGACGTCTCTGATGATGCCACGTCACCGGCTCAAAAATATCACCAACAATTGGCGCCGTCTGTGGGAACGACGTTGTTGCTCCTGCCAAAACAAGAATCTAGAATGGTGACTGGTGATCAGAACACCCTTTGTCAAAGGTGGGAGAGCGGATGGAGCAGATTTGGAGTTTTTGTCCGACAGATCTGAACTTAAAGCAGTGTCTTTACACTCACGCTGTGGTTTTAGGAAAGCCTATCCTAGTATGGCTCTGTGACAGGTCTAAACTCAAGAGCAACGTATCTGTATTCGTATGTTGTGATGTTATGAAGATCTGAGCTGCTGTGGCCCCTTGTTAGCAACTGTGCCGGGAGCAGAGCCGACTCTCGCCAAGTATAAGGGTGTGTAGCAATGGGTTAGCAGAGTTGGATTCGTCGGCATCAAGTTGGAGTCCGACCATCTAGTGCGGCTGATGTCTAGTTCCACATGTGTGAGGGAAAAAGTTCTCAGTGTTAAATTCACTTTGTCTTGGAAGTGACCTTGTCAGGAAGAAAAGAGGCAAAGAGTTGGCCACGTCGTAGACTAAAGAAAAGTCATGAGTAAGGTGGGTTTTGCTTTGTTGGTATTTGTGTCATTTTCTGACAGCATCATTTATTAAGACTGAAAGGAGACAGATTATGAAGCAACGTTTCACCTCGGATATCATTCTGTAGCCAGTCATTGACTTACAAAATGGCCAGACTTGATGAGGACCTCGAGGTCGACGAGCCCCAGAGACATGGGCCCCGGGGTGAACCCAGCCTTGGGTCCGCCAAAGTTAGTGAATGTGCCGTTCGGATTGGTATTGATAACCTTTCGATAACTCAGTGCATATTGTTCTCGCGGAATGCATGTCCAGGGACACCTGAGCTCTACTGTAACTAATTGTCCGGTGGAGTGCCGGACGGTTTTTGGAGTCTATCACAGCTTACGTTTCTTGAAACCAGTTTCAAGCGAGCTTCCGACGTGTATAACGGGATTGAAGAAGCTGTAGATGCTTAGAATCCAGGAGAACTCATTCTCTGGGGAGATTCCGGGTTCAGTGGACTTGTAGACCGAATTGGCCGAGCTGAACCTGTCAAGAAACAAATTCTTCTGGAAGATTCCGCCGGAACTCAGTGGTTAGCCGATGCTAACATATCTGGATCTCTCCGAAAACTCGCTTATTGGAGAACTTCCGGTAAAAATTACAGAGCTGGGGCTGAACGAATCCAACATCTCCGATAACAGACTGTGCGGTAAGGTACCTCCGGGTTCCTCAGATCCCGGTGGGGGGCCTACCTATAGATGTCCGGGCCGTGGAACCCGACCTGGTGTAAAAGTTTGGGCCATGCAGAGGAGGGTTGGTTTGAGACGCTAGACCGAATTTGATTTGAAGCACGTTGACAGCGGAGTGCTGAGTACGCAGAGAAACTCAGGTTTGAAGACCGAAGACAAGCGTCTAGGAGAGGTAGAGCTAGTAGGAGAAGAAGCTAAGCTTAATTCTAATACACTGAAGCAGCTGGAGGCCTAGCTCACCGTAAGCTGCGAGCTTCACCGGAAGGCAGTGAAGCGAGACTTGTTGAAATGTAGCACCAAATGATACCGGGTCCGAACTTGTAGGTATTTCGATGTCCAGCCGAAGCTATCCCCGGGCAAGCTCGACCAGATCTTCAGCACATACCGGCTACGTGGTCAGATTAAGAAGTGAACGTGCATGGTAAGGATGGTTGTTGCTTTCCTGGTCAAGGAATCAAATTATTTGGAAGCCCATGTCTGAATAAATGGGCCCACGACAACGAAATTCATGGTAGCCGGTGATGAAGAATCCTCGGACGGACATGTCTGAGGTCAGTTCCGGGATCATCCTCGGACGAACATGTCTGAGGCCAGTTCCGGGGTCATTTCCGGGGACCCTAAGCCTAATAAAAAGAAGAAGGGGGTTACACGTGAGAGGTATACGGTTTCTTACACAAAAGGGGGCTATCTTCTACTGAAGAAGTGGCTTACTGCGGTCACTCTTGTAGCATTCGGCGATCCGAGGAGTGCAGTAACAGAGTTCAGGTAGGTACCTCGTTCGTAAAAGAAAAACAAAGCAGAACCAGAGTTCCGGATGATCCGAGATCATAAGACGTCCACGTAGACTTGCACATTACTGGATAGGGTATGAAGAAAGAAACCCCGGACTCTGTTTCAATTACTGCATTTCAAAAGGGAATTTGGGAGCATTTCTTAAGTGTTCGGAGAAGCTGGAGTCGATGTTGCTGGATCATGTTTCCTCGGAGTTTCTAGATACCTAAAGAGGATAATTTATTTAGTGCGAGAACTCACCCAGGGACCTCAACCAACTGGACTCCGGTTCAGTCCGAAGACATCAATAAACGTGACAAAACTGGCCAGGATAAGTCCGGGGAGCATTCACCAAGAGGTTGCTACTGATCGGGTTAATTACTGAGTCTGAGTAGCTTCAAGGTAGCCGAGTTCTAACGTAGACGCCATCCTTTCTTGGGTACCTGTCCTCTTCCAGAGGCACAGGGAGGCCTACAGGGAGCTGAGGGACGAAGTGAAAAAGGACCCACCTTTGGGCCATGCTTGGCCCGTCGATCCCGAGCTTGGTCTCAGTTGGGTTTGTGCTGTAGAGTGCACGAGCCAGAAAGTTAAAAGCAGCTTGGTCACTGGCATCTTCGAAAGCGGCTTTTCCTTTGCTTGCAAGCCCGTTCTCAGGGCCCTCGAAGAGCTACACATAGCGGGGATGGAACTCGGGTATGGCGTGGTCGCGGCGGGACTCGAGAAGGAAGAACAGAAGGCGCTTGAGCTTGCCGTGGCTCGGCTCTAACGGGTCGAGATATAAGAGGACTCGATAACTCCCGGCGAGCTCCGTGGATGGCATGTAACTCCCTGTAAAAAGGTCTTTCCTTTCGACCTTTGTGACCTCGAAAAGTACAGGAAAGCTCTTGCCGTTGAGTAAAACCATTACTCGTGGGTTGGAAGCTATGAAAGAACCAGGTGGCATGTTGGTTTTGAACACTGTTGACCGATGGAAGGGAACCCAAGTATGCCACCATCCCATGGCATACGTGCACAAGTCATTTTAGGAGGTCGGTGGTCTCGGATACGAAGAAGTCAGGGATGCTAAAGAAAGTGAGTACTGTATGGTTGTCAGAAAGAGGTAAACGAGTCCGTGTCCGAGGACGCTCGACAGGCCCATTTCGGGAAGGAAGGCTTAGGACGTGTGAAGGGTCCCTCGAACCCCGACAAGATGCCCGTCATCCATCTGAGCTCACTTTTGAATTTCATTAAAAAGAAGAAATAGTTATGAAGCTACTTTTCATCCCGGACACATCTTATAGCAAGATAATGACCTGTCAAAGTTCGGGCTTAAAGATTCCAATGGATGGGAAGCTATGCACACTATTCAAAGACCGGAAAGGCTGAGATAAGTTCCCTTTTCTCTTCTCATTTCATTTTATTAAATATTTAAAATTGAAATGGTCTCTCTGACGGTTAACAATGGCCAATGAATAATTGTGCCCTTGTATCCAGTGCTTCAGAGCACAAATACAGAGAATTTTAATAATTTTGTAATTCCAGTAATAAGGGATAGATATGCTCCTTTACAAATAGCCTAGAATTTACTTGCAAAAAATAAGGAACTATGGTAGCTCCAAACTTTGAGCAACAGAGGCTACTTCCATGGAACCGAATACAAGGAGCGGGTCTTTGAACTCATGCTATTCTGTCTCCTGCTTGGATTTATTGATCTTTTTCTATAGCATTTTTGCAGGAGCTTTGTTTTTATTATACAAACAAATAAAGCGAAAAGGAAAGCTCTCGACGTTACATTCCGAGAGCACTGTTTGGGGGCAGGAGATGGACTAATTTCCGATGATATTCCCGGAATATAATAAATAAAAATCTGGCGAGGAGGTGACCTCGTTAAAAAACTATGGAAGAGGAGTGAGAACCTCGGTAAAAATCAGGAACCCGCCCTTAACAGGGGATTACCGGGGGAATCGAGGAGGTGACCTCGTTAAAAAACTATGGAAGAGGAGTGAGAACCTCGGTAAAAAATCAGGAACCCGCCCTTAACAGGGGATTACCGGGGGAATCGAGGAGGTGACCTCGTTAAAAAACTATGGAAGAGGAGTAAGAACCTCGGTAAAAAATCAGGAACCCGCCCTTAACAGGGGATTACCGGGGGAATCGAGGAGGTAACCTCGTTAAAAAATAAAGGATTAATTTTTACAGGCTCTTGTTGCCACACAAGCTGTTCGGGTCTATGTTCCCAAGACAAATCACTCCGGCCAGCTTTCCTCAGACTGGAGTGCTTTGGGGGGGTAAGAGGGTGGAAGATTGATTTGAAGATTGGTTGTCAAATATTTGATATGTAAAATCCCGTTAACATTTCTGATGACATTTTCGATAACTTCCGGATTAAATTAAAGGAAGAGGAGTAATAACCTCGTTAAAAAATCGGGAGAGGAGCAATAACCTCGTTAAAAAATCGGGAGAGGAGCAATAACCTCGTTAAAAAATCGGGAGAGGAGTAATAACCTCGTTAAAAAATCGGGAGAGGAGTAATAACCTCGTTAAAAAATCGGGAGAGGAGTAATAACCTCGTTAAAAAATCGGGAGAGGAGTAATAACCTCGTGAAAAGTCCAATTTTGGACAAAGAGCCACCCCTCTTGGTAGAGGACAGGGGGGTGATGAGGAAAGTCCGATCTCGGACAATGGACCACCCCTCATGGTAGAGGACAGGAGGGTGATGAAAAAAGTCCGATCTCGGACAAAGGATCGGACAATGGACCACCCCTCATGGTAGAGGACAGGGGGGTGATGAAAAAAGTCCGATCTCAGACAAAGGATCTCCCCTCCTCGTAGAGGACCAGGGAGGTGAGGAGAAAAGTCCAATTTTGGACAAAGAGCCACCCCTCTTGGTAGAGGACAGGGGGGTGATGAGGAAAGTTCGATCTCGGACAATGGACCACCCCTCATGGTAGAGGACAGGGGGGTGATGAAAAAAGTCCGATCTCGGACAAAGGATCCCCCCTCATGGTAGAGGACAGGGGGGTGATGAAAAAAGTCCGATCTCGGACAAAGGATCTCCCCTCCTGGTAGAGGACCAGGGAGGTGAGGAGAAAAGTCCAATTTTGGACAAAGAGCCACCCCTCTTGGTAGAGGACAGGGGGGTGATGAGGAAAGTCCGATCTCGGACAATGGACCACCCCTCATGGTAGAGGACAGGGGGGTGATGAAAAAAGTCCGATCTCGGACAAAGGATCCCCCCTCCTGGTAGAGGACCAGGGAGGTGATGAAAAAAGTCCGATCTCGGACAAAGGATCCCCCTCCTGGTAGAGGACCAGGGAGGTGAGGAGAAAAGTCCAATCTCGGACAATGAACCACCCCTCATGGTAGAGGACAGGGGGGTGATGAAAAAAGTCCGATCTCGGACAAAGGATCCCCCTCCTGGTAGAGGACCAGGGAGGTGATGAAAAAAGTCCGATCTCGGACAAAGGATCCCCCCTCCTGGTAGAGGACCAGGGAGGTGAGGAGAAAAGTCCAATCTCGGACAATGAACCACCCCTCATGGTAGAGGACAGGGGGGTGATGAAAAAAGTCCGATCTCGGACAAAGGATCTCCCCTCCTGGTAGAGGACCAGGGAGGTGAGGAGAAAAGTCCAATTTTGGACAAAGAGCCACCCCTCTTGGTAGAGGACAGGGGGGTGATGAGGAAAGTCCGATCTCGGACAATGGACCACCCCTCATGGTAGAGGACAGGGGGGTGATGAAAAAAGTCCGATCTCGGACAAAGGATCCCCCCTCATGGTAGAGGACAGGGGGGTGATGAAAAAAGTCCGATCTCGGACAAAGGATCTCCCCTCCTGGTAGAGGACCAGGGAGGTGAGGAGAAAAGTCCAATTTTGGACAAAGAGCCACCCCTCTTGGTAGAGGACAGGGGGGTGATGAGGAAAGTCCGATCTCGGACAATGGACCACCCCTCATGGTAGAGGACAGGGGGGTGATGAAAAAAGTCCGATCTCGGACAAAGGATCCCCCTCCTGGTAGAGGACCAGGGAGGTGATGAAAAAAGTCCGATCTCGGACAAAGGATCCCCCCTCCTGGTAGAGGACCAGGGAGGTGAGGAGAAAAGTCCAATCTCGGACAATGAACCACCCCTCATGGTAGAGGACAGGGGGGTGATGAAAAAAGTCCGATCTCGGACAAAGGATCTCCCCTCCTGGTAGAGGACCAGAGAGGTGAGGAGAAAAGTCCAATTTTGGACAAAGAGCCACCCCTCTTGGTAGAGGACAGGGGGGTGATGAGGAAAGTCCGATCTCGGACAATGGACCACCCCTCATGGTAGAGGACAGGGGGGTGATGAAAAAAGTCCGATCTCGGACAAAGGATCCCCCCTCCTGGTAGAGGACCAGGGAGGTGAGGAGAAAAGTCCAATTTTGGACAAAGAGCCACCCCTCTTGGTAGAGGACAGGGGAGTGAGGAGAAAAGTCCGATCTCGGACAAAGGATCCCCCCTCCTGGTAGAGGACCAGGAAGGTGAGGAGAAAAGTCCAATTTTGGACAAAGAGCCACCCCTCTTGGTAGAGGACAGGGGAGTGAGGAGAAAAGTCCAATCTCGGACAATGGACCACCCCTCATGGTAGAGGACAGGGGGGTGATGAAAAAAGTCCGATCTCGGACAAAGGATCTCCCCTCCTGGTAGAGGACCAGGGAGGTGACGAGAAATGTCCAATATCTTGGACAGGGGGGCGATGGCAGCCGGAGTTGACACTGGTTAATTTGCCGATATTAAAGACAGAAATAATTATGGCAGCTCGTCTGTCATCGGGAGCTATACATGCTTGGGGTTATATCAAGGACGAGAAATTTCCAGTCTAACTATCCGAAAGTCGAATAGGGAAATTGGGGTGATTACCTCTGCTTTGAAGAGATGGAAAGGGCAACTGCGCCTCTAGCAGTCCCCGAACTTCAGGCGTGCCGGTTAACGGGCATCCATCTACCAAAAGAAATTAATAGTTCGACGAAAGGTTTCCGACTTTTGGGAACGGTGGATACGTTAAAATGTCATCGGAATCATTGTCCAGGGAAGCATAATACTAATGCCTGGCATGATGTTGTGCGGGCGTAATTTTACGATTTATGAGACATCCATTTCGGTGGTCATCCGAGGAAATTATGAGAGATTAATTTGGGGTTCACATCGTAAGTGCGTAACTTTTGTCAAAGAAGAAGATTTTATTAGATGCACTCAGAGGGCACACGTACATGAAGACGAAGAGAACAGACAACCCTGAAAGAATATTATGCGGGGTAGTCATTTGATTACAAGTAATCCTAATACAGCGAAGAGGAATTGCCCGAGAATCTTGAAGGGATCATCCGCGCAAATTCCAGGCACGGCTTGAACAGTTGGGCTCCCACGAGCTGTTTGGGAAAAATTTGGGTGCTGCACAGTTCCTGTAGGCTGGACAGGAACAGGTTGGCGTAAAGCCGGGGTCGCACACCCTTGTCTGTCTAAAGCCGGAGATCACACATTCAGTAAAACCGTCGTGGAGAGCGAATACCCCAGGGCCATCCATGACGAATTGGTGGATATGCTCAGTCATGAGAACCGCACCAGGAATAAAAGAAAGGAAGATCTACTCAAATGGGCACTCTCAAGGCCAATGACATTCCAGCGAAGGAAAGTGCGAATATATAGAAAAACAATAGTGATCATTGCATGCACGATTTACGGGGTGTTAGGTGCGCCTAACTGATGGTGAATTTATGACAGAAATAAATTCTCAATTGCCTGCCGTAAATGGCTTGGAGCCGCGTAGTGCTGCAGTAGAGGAAACGCTTGAGTTTTCCCGGGGTCCGAGGAGAGCACTACGTGGATTGAATGAAGAAAGGCCAGTGGGATTGGTCGGATTACAGAGGCTCCATTGGGTAAATTCTCTCTACCTTTATAATAAAGATAGGAGAATTGGGGGGTAATTGTTAGGGAAATATTTGTCCCCACCTTGGGGTGGGGCCAGGTCTGCCCCAGAGTGGGATTTCGGCCCCCGGAATGGGTTAGTCCCCGGAAATGAGCCTTGGTCGCAGGAAGCCTCCAATATTCATGAGACCGGTCAAATCAAGTCAGAGAAGATATCAGACGTCCCCATTGGACAGTGTGCTTGACAAGGGTAAAACGGACATTTAGCATGCAGGGATATAAAAGGGCTATAAGGATCTACTAATCTCTCTCTCTCCTCTTCTCCCTCTTCTTTAAATACTGGACTGACTTGATCGTCGGAGGAGGCTCCGCCGGCCACCCCCCGGCGGGTCTTTATTGTTTTGCAGGTCAGGGCTCGGATGAAGGGACGTCTCTGATGATGCCACGTCACCGGCTCAAAAATATCACCAACATCAATGTTTTTGCTAATTGTGTATTTGTTTTGGTTTCAATATATGGAATTGGAAGCTGATTATTGGGGGATTTGGATAATTTTGAGTGGAAGGAAACGTGGAATCTGTTTAGTTTCTTCTATTGATGGATTAAAGTTGATAGCTTGAGGACGGTTGATTAAGTTAATTGGGATTTGTAGTACTACAATTTGAATGCTAACTGTTGGGGAATCTGGGGTGTTTCGATGTGCAATACATTTGAAAGCTTTGTGCAACACTTTTTTGGGAGTTTTTCTTTAAACTAAAGATGGCATCCAAAGAAGCTTTTAGAATATTGCATCTGATAGTAGTCTGAATCTCATTACATATTTTTTGAAATTCTTTTTTGAACTCTATCTTATAAAAAAGAATTTTTTTTGTTCAAACTCTTCATGCCCAAGCATTCGCATCTGTAAGAATTCAGTTTTTTCGGTTTTTTTTTTTTTTTCCTGGGTGTATAGGTGTTGATTGTGAAAATTTGATGGTGGGTGAAGTTTTTCTTTTGTTTGCTGGCTTTTGGAATTTGAGTTTCTATTCGTGGATTAAAGTTGATTAGCGAGGGCTTTTGATTTCAGTTTTGGATTTGGTCGCTAATTTGGGAATTAATCATTGGCTGGGTGGGTTTGGGGATAAAGTTTCCATCTTTGAGTGTTGGTGCTAGTTTGGTTAGTTTTGATTTGTTAGTTTTTTTTTTGGGGGGTATATGGAAGCTGTGTGACTATCATGATAATGTACGTTTATAGGGAAGGTCTGTTGTGATTGAATCTTCAAGCATATTTTCTATATTCACGCAGAAATTATATGTAGGAATAAAAATATCAGAATTGGAAAAGATATTCAGGTCTTCTGATTGAATATTTGCTAATTAGTTATTGTCGCTTGGGAATCTTGTCTTGGTTCCTTGAAATCCTTGTATATTTCCTAGGTGTTCGTTAATTAGTTGTGATGAATTATCCTTTATCCCTATTGTGATTCAAATGAAGGTTTTCTCAATGAATTTATTTATTAAATAATTGGAGTTGCTCTATGCAGGATTTAATGTGGAGACGGTGGAATATATAAAAACATCAGCTTCCAGTTTGGGATGTTAGGGGTCAGGACAAGGTACATGTCTTTGTTTGTGTCTGTAAAAAGGTTGTTTACAGTTATCTGTGGAAAATTTGGAAATATATCTGTCTGTATGCTGCATGGAGTCAAAATTCCTAGAAATGATGTCCCAAATATATTGAAAATGCTTGAAACAGCAAGGTGAACTTATCCATGACTAGAGTGAACTTATGTGTTCAAATTTCAGTTTCTTGTATTTTTATCCTTCTTTGGTTGTGTGAATTTATGTCTTCTAAAGTTTGGCAAGGAGGTACTCGGTCATGCTTCTAAGGTGGTGCTTACCAAGGATACTACTATGAGTGTTGGTGGTGGAAGTACACAGGAAGCAGTAAACAATAGAGTTGCACAGATTAATATATTAGAAATCTAATTGAGGTATACATCTCTCAACCTCTCTTTGACCCACTCATGCATACACTAGTGAGTGCTTGGTTCATTTTGATCATTTTTAGGCTAATGAAAGTGGTATGCTCATGCAGGCTGCAGAGCAAGACTATGAGAAGGAAAAATTAAATGAAAGGATTGCGATATTGTCAGGTGGTGTTATTGTGATACAGGTAAATTAACAATTGCTGGTTGTAAAAGTGATTTGTATTTGTAAATAATAATCTTGTGCTGAAGAAATGTATCATATTGTATATTCTAGTCCATACCCAAGGAAATATATATTCTAGTCCATATGGTTATTTCATAACATATGTGTTTTGATCTTGTAATTTTAGTCGATGATTGTTTAGATTTTGGGGTTGCTAGGTGGTCTTGTGATGTTTTGAAATTTAATAGTTAGATTTTGGTGTTGGTTATATTTCTTTCCATAGGGTTTATCGTTGGGATTGTTGTGCAAATTTTCCATAAGTAGCTATCTGTCCAATGATTTTTAAACTTTAGGAAGAATGCATGCAAATCACTTGGGAGAGTTTCAGGGATTTGAGTATTGGAAGAGTAAGGGGTGAGTCCAAGGATAATGATTGTCAAGCATCATTGCAGAATAATATTGTATTGACAAAGTTTTAATGTATTGTTAATAGCTTTTTATTGTATTGTTGGTAGATTTTTTGGATATGTTGGTTGATCTTATATAATCTCTATCTGTGGATCTTTTTTCTTGACCGGCTACTTCTTCTATTGCATTTGCATTTTTCAAGTGTTGTCTTGCTGGTAATAAGTATAGTTGTTCATAGTATAACATCAATTATCTTAATATCATACCCTTATTGCCATTATTGTGATTTAATGTGGGAGGATTTGGTTATTACTACACATATTATAAATGGTGGTTTTGCTAGGCAAAAATCACAGCACTCTCCTTCAAAAGTTTAGCCCCTTTAAACTACTGCCATGTTGATGATGGGCTGGAGGGTGGGACATTTCCTTCTAAGCCCTAATATTTGGGCTAGATTGAAGAACATGGATTTTATTTTATTTTTTTCTTTTCTTGTGTTTTTCTTTATTGCTTTTATTCTTTTCTTTTACAATTTACTTAATCAGTGATTTTATTGCTGGAATGCCTGATAGGTTTTTTGTTTGTGTTCAAGAATCTGATTCAGATGGTGACTTTAGTAGTGATTTGAAGAATTTAATCTTGCTTTGTGCCCATTTATTCCGGATCCAGTTTATTTAAACCTACAAATGTTTTGTCTTTGGTGCGTTTTTTAGCATAATAATTTTGTGAAGAGTGATGAAAGAAGCCTCACTCTGCCTCCAACATTGCTGAATAGAATAGCTGACGTGAAGAGTTTTGAAGAATAGAAACGTTTTATTATAATGGTGGCAATCAATTTTGCCTTTATTGTTGTGAATATTCTTCTCAGGAAAGACCTTGAGGAGGGAATTAATCATTTGGTCCTTGTTACATACCAGCTGTCAATTTCTATCATGTTCTTAGCTCCAATCGGCTACTTTTTGGAAAGGTAGGAAATCCTAAAACCTCAATTCAGTTATTTTGCTGTTTTGGAAACTCTTTATTTGTTCTTGTCTTTTTCTTTTAAATCTTTGGTCTCATATCAGTTTCTTTGCACATCTGAGTGCAAACTACAATAATACTTCGGTATTATGAATGAGGCAGTATGTTTAAGCCTTTTGGTGTGTGAATTGAGCAGGCTAAGAAATGGCCTTGGTCATAAGGCTTCAATCTCTTCACTCTATTTTAGTTTTTGTTTAAGGTTATTATTTTTGTTAGTTTTGGTTGTAACTATAGTTTAGGATCATATTTATTTAGGGGCTTTGTGAGGTTGATTAAAACAGTGACTTCTTTTGCTATAACTACCAGGGAAAACTGAAAGATGCTTGAAGTGTCTTCCCTATTGGCTGAAATGTATCTTGGAAAACAATCTTTTTTTTTTTTCTTTTTTTTTTTCTTTTTTTTTTTTTCTTTTTTGGGTTTCGAAATGAAAAAAAGAAGAGCTGAGATTTTTTTAGATTTTTTCTTAATTTTCCTTTTTCCTTTTTGTTCTGGCTTTTATTTTTCTTTCTTTTTTGTACTATACTATTATGATCTTAAAGCTTATCACATTCATGTACAGCCAACATGAAGTTCTTGCTTCAGGCCCTATTGAGGACTTGATAGCTCACCGTGAGCACAGGTAATTTAGCATCCCACATCCAGAGTTTTGTAGAATTAAATTTGTGTTTTAATAATATGCATTATTTGTCAAGAAATTAAATGTTAATGTTTTTCTTTAGTCTTCTTTGTAAGGATTTTGTTTTTTTGGAGAATTTCTAACTTATTGAAATTTACAAATGCAGAATCAATTGAAGCACCGACAAATCTAGATTTAAGACTTGGAGCCTATACAAATCATGGTTGGTTAAATTTTTGCATGTAGAGATTTAATTAATGCAGTGAGGTGGGTGGATTTAAATTTATTAATTTTTTTTTCATTTTTTAATACTATTAGCGGCCACACATATGTGGCCGCTAATACTAGACTATTATAACTATTAGCGGCCACATTTGTGGCCACTAATAGTAGTTAAAATTACTAGATTATTTTAACTATTAGCGGCTACATGTAGTCTTGTATTAGCGGTGACTCTTGTACTCAGTTAATAAAAAATTGCGGCGGGTAAAATTATTTTTAGCGGCCACTAAGTTCGCTGCTATAAAACAATTATTAGCAGCGAGTCAAAAATGTGGCCACTAATAGTCTTAAGCTTAAGACTATTAGCGGCCACTCTTTAGCGGCCAAAATAATATTATTATGGGCCAAATTTGCTGGCCGCTAATAAGCAATTTTTTTGTAGTGAAGTCTATTTCTTTTATTGAGTTAGAACTTAAACAAAAAAGATAGACTTTAAAAAAAAATAGTAGAGTTCTTTTTTTTTCTTTTGTTCCAGTTTTTGAACTTGAAGTTGAACCAAAACAAGTAAACAATAAAACAACTCAATGTTTCATATTTTAACTGTGAAATAATATGATTATTCAAACAATATGATTTTTCTTTTTTGGTTTAAATTTGTGTTTTTATTTTTATTTTTATGGACTTTATTATATAATAGGTCAAACGGGTCATGTCGTGTCGACTTGTTATTTACGTGGGTTGTGTTAGGGTTAAAGAATCTGACTCTTTTAGCTAAACAGATCGTGTCAGGATTGACTATTAACGAGTTCACGGGTCAAATGGGATGACCAAAACCCGACACGCGAACTTGTTTTAACAGTCCTAGCTACAAGGGCTACCCTGCCCAAGACTGTCCTTGTTAAAAACTTACGCCCTCAGCCTCTACCTGCTAAAACTCATCAATCTTGTGAATAATCTTTCAAGATGGAGTCAGTTACTTGAATGATTTCACAAATACGTAATGAGATGATTTGTTAGGTTTTGAGGAAACCTAAACTCGTTAGATTTGTTAAAGAGAACCTAAACATTTTCAAATACAAAGTTTGAAATTAATTTTTTGCATATCTTATCATTATTTCACATGCTTAAATAGGAAATATTATAATTGTAAATGTGGAAATAAAAATAAGTACGGTAATCAAATTATTTGATTTGATTACCGTCAATTACAATTAATCCTCTAAAAAATAATTATTCTGTAACGTAAGTATAATATCATAACATGTATTCTAACATAAAGAAAATATCCTACCATATTATATATTCTAATATTAATATTTGCTCCGTGTAAAATTTCATTTTCATATCAATATTTATTTATTTATTTACTTTTTTCTTCTTGTGGGTAGCATATAATACAGGATTCTATGATTAACTTGGGCCCTAGCTATTCCTTAGAAAACTACTTTTGCTTTTATAATGTGACCTATGAGAATAATTACTTTTTCTCTTAACTATTAAGAATATAATCATTGGTTGGGAAGTTGTGAAAATTAGAACCACTGCCTGAAGAAAGGAAGAGCAAATGGCAAAGAGAAATGGACTGGTTACTCTCCCCGACCAACTATATGGTTGAGTTAGTTTCTGCTAAGCAAAATGGTGCAAATGACCAGACCCTGTTTTGCTAAATCAATCCAGAAAGAAATTGCTTCACCAAGGAAGAGTGGTACATCAAGTGTTCAAGGTTGCCAAATCAATCAATGAAAATGTTTTGCTTGAAATGCTTGTGCTGGCCATTATCCAAGATGCTCATCCCATGGTAATTAAACTCTCCCATTTAAAAGATTCTTAATTAATTTACCTTTCTCAATTCTTATAGGATGTTGGGCATTAAATTTTAAAAGCATATTCCCGTGCTCTTGGGAACTTGGCTTATAGCATTCTGTCTAGGATAAGTAATAATTTGGAAGATGGTTTGGGCACTCCAAATTCACCGGTGGCAATGCCTTCTTTGGTATAAATCATTGTGAAACTTTAGTAGTTGGTAATGTAAGGCACTGTTGATTGATCAGATGAACAAGGTGCTTGTGATTTGGGACTCTAATTCAAGTAGTACTCTTGATTTGGGATCTTCATACAGTGAGGCCAAAGCAAGTTCTGTGGCTGAAATACTAAGTCAAAATAGACTTTGTGCATTGATAGAGGGGCATTTGTAAGTGTCTCATAAAAATTCTCCTTGATAAACAAAAACAAAAAATGTATGGTCTTCAATAGCTTTTTTTTTTTTTTTTTTTTTTTTTTTTTTTTTTTTTGTAAAGATAATTTTGGTTTGCCTCTTAAAAAATGTGTAGTTGAGGTCATGGCGAACTTTAGATGTATTTCTTGGAAATATGTAGCAAAACATTAACCATAATTTTTCAATCGACAACAATTCCTACCAAAATCAAAACTAAGCTAAATTGATTTCAAATTCTTTCAGGTGCAACAATTCCCATAAAAATGGAATTTCAAGCAAGAATGAAATTCTAGAACGCTTGCAACTTGTACACAACTACTTCCAAGTGTAAGCTAGAAGCACTTTGCAATACAACATCTTTATTGAAGATAAGCATAAATTGAAGTACATATATATATATATGGTTATGAATCACCGATAGAGCATTTCAAAACATGACTCAATAATTCTGTCAACAGCTCTAAAATAGATATGCCTCCAATTCTTGTTAATGATTAGGATCCCAAAGAAAACCCAAAATCCGAATGCATAAGAGACAGCAACAAATGCATAGAAGAATAAAGGGCTATCGATTATTCTAGTCTCTTCCTTTTCTTCCTCATGTCCAAGTTCAAATTGGTTTGTAGTTGAGCAGTTTCTTGGCAGAGGCTTTCCACATAGATCTGGATTTCCATCATAGCATTGCGTCTTGAAAGTTGAGAACTGCCGCTCAAATGGGACTCTTCCAAAAAGATTGTTATAAGCAACACTAAATACTGATAGAGAAGTCATCTCAACAAATTCAAAAGGGATTCCCCCACTTAGCTTGTTGTGGGAAAGATCCAAGCTCTCCACATTTTTCAAATTTTGAAAAGAATTTGGAATGTGGCCTGTTAGAAAATTATTCGACAAGTTCAAGGACCGAAGCTGTGTCAATTCTCCCATTTGAAAAGGAATGTTACCTGTCAATTGGTTAGATGACATGTCAATTATAGTTATCAATGAGAGTGGGATACCTTCGTAAGCATATACCTCATGTTTTATTCGCAAGGCCATTTTAATTTTGAACATATGAGATAGTCCTATTGAAAGAATCTCGGAAAGCAATCCACCATTTTTTTTTCGAAATAGCTTGGAGAACTCTTCTTCCAAGATGTAATGTTATCAAGGCAGGAGGGAATATCTCCCGAAATATGATTATTAGAGATATCGAAAACTTGCAAACTTTCCATTTGACACATTCTTCGGAATAGGTGACCTTCAAAGCGATTTCCACTTAAAAGAACTTCCACCAAGCGAGGATGATCATACAACCACTTTGGAATATTACCAGACAAGTTATTGTTTCGAATATCTAGGATTAGTAGAGAGGGGCTGTTTGATATTGCGGGTGAGATCATTCCTTGAAATTGATTGCCGCCGAGTTGCAAGCACTCTAAGCTTGTCATGTTGGCGTCCCTTGGGAGCATTTCTCCTTCCAATGTATTGTTTGATAGATTTAGATATACCAGTAGGGTGCCATTTCTAGTCAAACTTTGCGGTATTTTCCCTGAGAGCATGTTATTAGAAAGGTCCAATGCTTCAAAATTCAGATTACTCAAAGACCAAGGAATGCAGCCCTCTAATGCATTTGAGGACATGTCAACTTTGTATAAGTTTGGAAGAAGATCCCCAATATTTTTGGGAAGAGAACCTTTGACATTATTATTTGACATGTCGAAGAATTGAAGTGATGAAGTTCGATTAGCAGAGCAACCAAGAAAAAGTGAACCATTAATTTTGTTACTTCTCAAGGATAAACCTGTGATACTCGTGTTGAATAGCAACTGACAAGGTATGCTTCCCTCTATTAAGTTGTGAGACAAGTCTAGCGATTCCAAGGCAACATGGGCGGTGATAAAGCTTGGGAAAACGTGACCATTCTTCTTGTTGAGGCTGCAATTCGCCAAGTTCAGATAATTTAGCTGAAAGGTTGGAACCCATGAGGGGGATTCGGTTTCAATTTCCAAATTGCAGTTGCTTGAAAGATCAAGGTATTGGAGACTTGAAGCATTGGCAAAAGTAGAAAATGATAAAACCCCATCTAATTGATTGGCCGAAATATAAAATGACTGAATCTTGCTTTGTTTGGAGAATAGTGATGGAGGTAGATTACCATGAAAGCGATTACTCGAAAGATCAAGGGCTTGGAGACTTGAAGCATTGGCAAAAGTAGAAAATGATAAAACCCCATCTAATTGATTGGCCGAAACATCGAACACCTGAATCTTGCTTTGATTGGAGAATATTGATGAAGATAGATTACCAGAAAGATTATTATTTGATAGATGAAGTCTTTCAAGGTTTCCAATCATCCCAAGACAAGAGGGGATATCGCCTTCCAATATATTATAATCAAGATTCAAAACCTTGAGATATTTTAATCGCTTCAGTTCGCAAAAAGCTGCATCAAAGTAATCGAGTGTAAAGAATGACTTCCAATGAAGGATATTATGTATATGCTTAGGAGGCATCAAAATAATGAACAACCTAATATTGAGGTTAGAAAATATTATGACTGATTATGAATTATGTGAAACTCTGAAGGTAGGATTCTCTAAAAGATCTCAAGGTATGAATTGAGAGTCATTTAGAATTTAAGGAATAAGCCAAAATGAATTGAGCAAATAAAATTAAATGAAGCTGAACAAATTATTATGGGATTAGAAAAGAAAAAAGAGGAAAGTAAGAGTTCTCACGTACCTTCAAGCCTTCCTCCAATTTGCATGTTAACAAGTGTTAAGTATTGGAGTTCATCTAAGTGTATAAATAGATCTTTCATGTTAACAATTTTGACATTGGGTTTAGGCTCTTTCATGGGAAGGATGTGATGACCCAATTTTTTTTTTTTTTTTTTTTTTTTTTTTTTTTTTTTTTTTTGTAAAAAAAAAAACATATAAACGGATTTTCACAGTGGTACGACTACTTGTCGCTCAGCCAACATCATGTACACGTTCCATAACATGAACCTGATATTCAGAGTTACATCTAACACTGTAATATAAATATCAATGTGCAGCGGAACACACATCAATAGCGGAATTACATCTAATACATAACTGTTATCAACAAGAACCATTTACAAGTCTATCTATTTAAGGCTTATAAAACATATTACACTAATTATATTCTAAAATATTGGCTCAACAAATACATATGTCACGTAGGACACGAGCCATAAATGAAATACCCAAAATTTGCCCAAATGAAATCTAACATAGGGAATGTGTTTAGGAAGTTTCAAACAGTGTAAATCCTAAAGATAAACAAAGATTAAACTCCACATTTCAAGATTTTATCCAAAATCTCAAATGACACGAGTTTATGAAAATACCTCAAACCAATCGGTAGAAACATAAATCGAACTTCGTAGATCACGTTTCCAAAATCAGATTTAAGTTTGGACGGTCGAATCTTCATAAATCATAATTTTTGTATGAAAAACTAAAGAGGACGAGAGAGAGAGGCATTCTGCCTCTTTTTTCTTTCTTTCTGTTCGAGATAAGGTGATGGGCGCCTTATCATTATTATTATTTCCTTTTTCTTTTTCTTTGGGAAGGGCCATCTGGCCTTTTCTTTCTTCTTTTTTTTTTTTTTTTTTTTTTTTTTTTTTTTTTTTTTTTTTCATGTGAAGGGCCAGGCGGCCCTTCACTTTTTGATGAATGTGGGGCGCAGGTGTGCGCCCCGCACCCCTTTTATTTTATTTCTTTTTGTTTATTCCATTTTTCTTATTTCATTTATTTCATTTTTTAATTCTTTTTCTATTTCTATTTTCTTTTTATTTTCTAATTCTTTTTCTTTCTTTTGGACTTTAACAATATTCTCTTGCTTTTTATTTTCTTGGCTACCATTTACAAGTTCATAAGATAAAAATAAAATATTTTGTTTTATTTTACCACACCAAGTAAACTTATTTTTTTATTTAAACTTAATAAACCCATTAAATATTTTCTTAGACATTACATCCCTCCCTCTTTACAGAAATTTCGTTCACGAAATTTGGATATTAATCGTTTTACACACATACAAGCATGCATTCTATATTAGAAACACTCATGCAAGTATGTGTTTTACTTGAGATATTTTCGTGAAAATAGTATGACATAACAATCATACCCGAATTTATTCGCTAAAATGAAGAATTTTAGTTCCCGCATTTAACGATTATACATCCATGTGACTTCCTCAACATCGTGATTTCACCATAAAGTTCTCACTAACAGAATGATTTTAGTGTTTTCTTACAAACCCTCACTCGCTTTGCATCTCTTCATAGGTCAATTTCTATTGAATACCAAGAAGTACATCACAAGTAGAAGGTTGCAAACATGTTTACAACGGAGAAATACTAGGAAATGTCATGGATGCCCGCTAAAATTAGAAGATATCATGACCGATTACACAACAGACTCACATTTAACATTAGGGATGACTCAATATATCCTATGTTGAGCACATCCATATTGCCCAAAGCGATACATGTTTCGCATTGGCGACACCTTGCGATACAAGATCACCAATTCGAACATAGATTTGCGGCGATATTTATTTACATAGCTTCTATCATCACTACACTTTGAACATCCACTTGAACAAGTGCAAACTTTCTTAGAATCATGCACCATTTCAAAGCTTGTTGATCATTTCACACCAATTTCATACTAAATAAAGTGGCGTTCATCATTCGCGTCCATATGACGTTACGTACGATACAACGTTTACAACTACTGACGGATATCATGACCAATTCCATGGATTCTCACATGCATAACTTAGGCGTATCCTCAAGTGTATAAATAGATCTCTTAGATTTGCCGTTCGCATGCGGAGGGTACTTTGAGCTAACATTCCAAATACACTTAGAGTCAATCTCGCCATCACGAGATTTCCACTTAGTGCTTTAGCCATGATAGTGGCATAAGTTGTACGTCAGGACATCTTGGCATTAAGATCTCCTAGCACAACAAGCCATCATTGTTGTCTTACGTTTCTGTCTCTCAACACAAAAGTGCATCAAGACTTGGATAATAAGTGTGAATTCTACACACTTCACCATAGAGGCATTGTCCACAAAATGGTAGAGCATAGATAATAGCTACCATCTGTGAACCATGAGGAGAACGACACAACTCCTGATCCATAATTGATAAGTAGCATAGGCTATATCCCTGTCATTACACAAGGGTGCATCCCCGCTTATCGTGGTGTATCTGTGCAAGCCACATACCCAATAATCTCAACAGGTAGTTTAAGCACAGGTGCAATTATGTGTTCTTGTTCTATCGTGTTGACGACGTGTCCATTCTCGTTCATTACATAAACCAAGAATGACACTTCTTCAAACAAAAACTCGCATCTCATGAGCTTGGCAAAGAATTATTTTACTAAGCACTTCCGACACCGATACCAAGTGTCTTCCATGTATAACCCAATTAGTCGCATAGACTAACTTGTCGACGTTACACTTAGCTACTCAGATGTCAAGGTACCCATGGAACACTTGATTCATCAAGTCCATAAATACTAACGGTGTATTTGTCAATCCAAATGGCATCACCAAAAATTTATAATACCATATATAGATCGCTGACTTTGGCACATTACTTTTCGCACCAAAAGTCAATGGCATCTTGGAAGAAAGTCAATTCCCAAGAATACCGAGGCTCTTTAGAGTTGACTGAACAAGTTGTCAGTTCTCAATAAGGAATAATCCTGATTGATCGTCACTCGGTTTACTACACGATAATCTATGCACGACTACATAAACTCGTGACCATAGTGAAAACATTTGCACTATCCGGATGATCCCAACTTGGAATCGACTTGAGCTTGGTTTAGGCATTAAGCCAAACACACAGGTTTACACTCTCGGACATTCATCATTATTGAACGTTGGAGAGAGATGAGTAACTCGCAAACGAGACCCGAAAAGTTCAGACTCTCTAAACAATGGGGTAGGAATACAACTACCCATTCTTTATTTTCTACGTTCACTTCTACTCCTTGATCGTCAATCCATTCCAAATTAACACCAAAACCCTAACAACATAATATCATAATTCAACATGGTAAGCTCTATTGTTTAGCATGTTGAACACCAAAATTCTATATGCATGGCATTAAAACTCAACATATTACATGTTGAAACTAAATATGTCAACATTGAAACTTTACACGCATAACACTGCTAGCTTCGTTGGCAGAGTCTTTTCTCCTGCACCAATGGAACACTTGTCCACATGCTCCTTATAAGCGAAGGCATCACTAACATGAGTGATCACACATGGGTTCTAATCCAAAGGTTCGACACTAAATTTGCATAACTTACAAATGCAAATGAGACGAGGGTGGACCACTTAACATATCAAACTAAATGAGTTAGACACTATAACTCATCATGTCAAACACTAGAGCTAGCAATGTCACCGCCCATATAGTGCTAAGGCAATAACCTCTATGTTTACTGTAGACAAATGTGTCACCAATAGAAATGGTCATGCACGTTTGATTTTAAAGTTTCAGTACTCATTATGTAAATATGCATAATGATACTACGAATGGATAACACTCAAATAAGCCAAATGCGCACAATGCTACAACATAAAGGTAAAATACTTGGGGCAGCATAGACAGCATTTGCGGCAGTTGGACTGACTTCCGCATTGCTCGATGTAAGTAGGCACACCATACATGAGCAAACTGTCTCGACTCGTAGTTGCCCGCTAAAGGTACTCAACTTTGGCAGCAACAAGTTGGTGACCTCACGTGAAATGACCTCTTCGACCATATTTACAATGTGCCCTAGATCTTCTTCGACATATATCCGAGTGTAGTCCCACACTCTACACTGGCAACGCTAGAGCTGCTTTGAGTCAAACCGACTAACGAGGGACATAACTTACAAGGTGGCCAAGTCTACCATATTGAAAGCATACCCGTGATTCAACACGACACATACACCAAAGTGTGGCTTCCCATAATTTGTGTACCGCGTGACACCGAAGCAGCTCACAAAGGCATCCTTCATTCCAAAGGGCCTGGAACCACTACTAAAGAACTGTTTCTTCGACAAAGAGGGTGAGAGGTAGAGGTACCTAAAATCACATCCACTTCAAACACTCACAAAGGAATCCTATTCCTCATTGTGTATCGACATTGCTTGTCTAGGCCGCATGACTTGTTTATACAATGAAATACCACATAGACAATACTACGTAAAGAAGATTACATGCATCACAATACCCATGCAATGCATCTAAGAAGCTTATTCTAAACCGTTCTTCATCTAAGCGATATACTCTACACAATCACATTGAAGTTAACCTACAATGTGAAAGTGAGAGGTAAGCTAACTATACGTAAATCAAATAATATGCATCACAAAATCCATGTAATGCATATGGAGTATTACATTTTAATTTTCTATCTTTGTTGATTTTTTTTTTAAGATTTCCTATTGCTCTTTTGTTATTACTAGACTTTGACACAACCCTAAGTTTCCGCTTTCCACTTTTCTAACAAGCCCTAGGACTAACTGCTTTGATACCATTAGGTGTGACGAACCTTTTTTTTCTTTTTTTTTTTAAAACATACAAACGGATCTTCATAGTGGCACGACTACTTGTCGCTCAATCAACATAATGTACACGTTCCATAACATGTACCTGATATTCGGAGTTACATCTAACACAACGGAATATAAATATCAATGTGCAACGGAACACATATCAATAACGGAATTACATCTAATACATAACTGTTATCAACAAGAGCCATTTACATGTCTATCTATTTAAGGCTTATAAAACACATTATACTAATTACATACTAAAATACTGGCTCAACAAATACATATGCCACGTAGGACACGAACCATAAATGAAATACCCAAAATTTGCCCAAATGAAATCTAACACTGGGAATGTGTTTAGGAAGCTCCAAACAGTGTAAATTCTAAAGATGAACAAAGATTAAACTCCACATTTCAAGATTTCCTCCAAAATCTCAAATGACAAGAGTTTATGAAAATACCTCAAACCAATTGGTAGAAACGTAGATCGGACTTCGTAGATCACGTTTCCAAAATCGGATTTGAATTTAGGTGGTCGGATCTTCGTAGATCATAATTTTTGTATGAAAAACTAAAGAGGACAAGAGAGAGTCATTCTGCCTCTTTTTTCTTTCTTTCTGTTTGCGATAAGGCGCTAGCGCCTTATCATTATTATTATTATTTTTTTTTCTTTTTCTTTGGGAACGGCCAGATGGCCATTCCTTTTTATTTTATTTTTTTTTTTTATTTTCATGTGAAGGGCCAAGCGGCCCTTCACTTTTTTGATGAATGTGGAGCGCACACACCCTTTTTTTAAAAAAAATTTTTTATTCCATTTTTTTTATTTCATTTATTTTATTTTCTAATTCTTTTCTATTTCTATTTTCTTTTTATTTACTAATTCTTTTTCTTTCCTTTGGACTTTAACAATATTCTCTTGCTTTTTATTTTCTTGGTTACCATGTACAAGTCCATAAGATACAAATAAAACATTTGTTTTAATTTACAACACTAAGTAAACTTATTTTTTTATTTAAACTTAATAAACCCATTAAATATTTTCTTAGACATTACAAAGGATGGGGTTGTTCCACTCTAGGGAGATCTAATGTTCATAGTGACATTCCAGAACCTGAGCCTTCACTTCAGTTCAACCCTTTAGTAGCAAAAGCAGCCACCATAAGTTTGTCAGCATTTGGACTGGGAGGGCCATTTGGCTTTGGTAACTTCTCTAAGAAGTGGAAGAAGCAGAAGAAGTCTGAGCCGTCCAGCAAGAGGGAACCCTCTTCTGAGGTAGATTTACATCCTTTTGCCTAGGCTAACATTTTATTCTGAAAAAGGAAGTGATTTTGGGAAAAATTGCACAAGGGTTTGTTAACCAATGCATTGGTGCTGTGGGATAATAAAATCTGTTATGGGGTTTCGATTCTCTCGAATATCCAGTTTAGAAAATTGTTTGAGCATGTTGCGTTAGTGTCATTCTATAAACCTCACTTGAAAATTGTGATGAGCATCAATGTAGAGGAAATAATTTGACAGGCAACGGTCCAATCCGGCAACTCACAGAAGAATATGTAAGAATGCTTAATGAATCATGCCCTATGCCCTCAATTTCAAATAAATAATTAATTAGGGCTATAAATAATGCAAACTTGACTGAGACTTCTTTTTGTTTAGATGCCCTCCAGCAGTAGTTGTGCAAGTAGGGCTATAAATTTTTGACACAACCCGCAAACTCGATACAAAATTAAAAGATTATGGTTAAGCTTAAAAGGGTTTGGGCCATAAAAGGGTTGACCCGTTAGACCTGTTTTATAAAAGGGTCATTTTCAGGTCAACTCGTTTGACCCATATATTTAAACATTCTTTTTCAATATTAAAAATTAAATCTAAATAATCATGTTACCTCTCTATTTCTCTCACTATCTAAATAGTAAAGACTAAACTAAAAAAACTCACAAAAGACAAAATAAGTCTATTTCTTTTATTGAGTTAGAACTTGAAATAATATTGTATAGATTTAAGGCACTCGTTGATTGATCAAATGAACAAGGTGCATGGGCATTATTGTGACTCTAATTCAAGTAGTACTTGTGATTTGGGATCTTCATACAATGAGGCCAAAGCAAGTTCTGTGGCTGCAATACCAAGTCATAATAGACTTTGTGCAACGACAGAGAGGCCTGTGTTAGCGTGTCTCTTAAAAATTCACCTTGATAAACAAAAACAAAAAATGTGCGGTCTTCAATAGCTTTTTTTTGTAAAGATAATTTTAGTTTGCCTCTTAAAAAGGTGTAGCTGAGGTCATGGCGAACTTTGGATGTCATGCTTGGAAATATGTAGCAAAGCATTTACCATAATTCTTCCATCGACAATAATTCCTACCAAAATCAAAATTAAGCTAAATTGATTTCAAATTCTTTAAGGTGCAACAATTGCCATGACAATGAAATTTCTGGCTATAACGAAATTCTAGAACCCTCGGAACTTGTACACAACTACTTCCAAGTGTAAGTTGGAAGCACTTCGAATACAACATCTTTATTGAAGATAAGCATTACTTCGAAGTACACATATATATGGTTGTCAATCACCGATATTGGGAGAGCATTTCAAAACATGACTCAATAATTCTGTCAATAGCTCTAAAACAGATATGCCTCCAATTCTTTTTAATGATTAGGATCCCAAAGAAAACCCAAAATCCGAATGCATAAGAGACAGCAACAAATGCATAGAAGAATAAAGGGCTATCGATTATTCTAGTCTCTTCCTTTTCTTCCTCATGTCCAGGTTCAAGATGGTTTGTAGTTGAGCAGTTTCTCGGTAGAGGGTCTCCACATAGATCTGGATTTCCATCATAGCATTGCGACTCGAAAGTTGAGAACTGCCGCTCAAATGGGACTCTTCCAGAAAGATTGTTATAGGCAACACTAAATACTGATAGAGAAGTCATTTCAACAAATTCAAAAGGGATTCTCCCACTCAACTTGTTGTGGGAAAGATCCAAGCTCTCTATGTTTTTCAAGTTTTGAAAAGAATTTGGAATGGAGCCTGTTAGAAAATTATTCGACAAGTTCAAGGACCGAAGCTGCAACAATTCTCCCATTTCAAAAGGAATGTTACCTGTCAATTGGTTTGATGACATGTCAATTATAGTCATCATTGAGAGTGGGATACCTTTGTAAGCATGTACCTCATGTTTTACTCGCAAGTCCGTTTTAATTTCGAATTTAGGCTCTAGTTCCGTTATATATGTCAGGGAAAACAGTAGACCATTTTCCATGATAGAGTTTGAGCCATTAGAGCTTGGAGAACTCTTCTTCCATAAGATAATGTTATCAAGGCAGGAGGGAATACCTCCCGAAATATGATTATCAGAGATATCGAAAACTTGCAAACTTTCCATTTGACACATTCTTCGGAGTAGGTGACCTTCAAAGTGATTTCCACTTAAAAGAACTTGCACCAAGCTAGGATGATCATACAACCACTTTGGAATATTACCAGACAAGTTATTGTTTCGAATATCTAGGATTAGCAGAAAGGGGCTGTTTGATATTGCGGGTGAGATCATTCCTTGAAATTGATTGCTGCCGAGTTGCAAGCACTCCAAGCTTGTCATGTTGGCGTCCCTTGGGAGCATTTCTCCTTCCAATGTATTGTTTGATAGATTTAGATATACCAGTAGGGTGCCATTTCTAGTCAAACTTTGCGGTATAGTCCCTGAGAGCTTGTTATTAGAAAGGTCTAATGCTTCAAAAGAAAGATTACCAAAAGACCAAGGAATGACGCCCTCTAATGCATTTAAGGACATGTCAACATAGGATAAGTCTGGAAGAAGATGTCCAATATTTTCGGGAAGAGAACCTTTGACATTATTATCTGACATGTCGAAGAATTGAAGTGATGAAGTTCGATTAGCAAAGCAACCAAGAAAAAGTGAACCATCAATTTTGTTACTTCTCAACGATAAACCTTTGATACTGGTGTTGAATAGCAACTGACAAGGTATGCTTCCCTGTATTAAGTTGTGAGACAAGTCTAGCGATACCAAGGCAACTTGGGTGGTGATAAAGCTTGGGAGAATGTGACCACTACAATTCGCCAAGTTTAGAGAATTTAGCTGAAAGGTTGGAACCCATGAGGGAGATTCAGTTTCAAATTCCAAATTGCAGTTGCTTGAAAGATCAAGGTATTTGAGACTTGAAGCATTGGCAAAAGTAGAAAATGATAAAACCCCATCTAATTGATTGGCTGAAACATAAAACAAGAAAATCTTGCTTTGATTGGAGAATATTGATGGAGGTAGATTACCATAAAGACGATTATTTGATAGATAAAGTTGTTCAAGGTTTCCAATCATCCCAAGACATGAGGGAATAATGCCTTCCAATCTATTATTCTGAAGATCCAAATAGTTTAGATCTTTTAATCGCTTGAGTTCGCAAAAAGCTGCATCAAAGTGATCGAATGTGAAAATGAGTTCCAATGTAGTAATATGTATATGCTTAGAAGACATCAAAATAATGAACAACCTAATATTGAGGTTAGAAAATATTATGACTGATTATGAATTATGTGAAACTCTGAAGGTAGGATTCTCTACAAGATCTCAAGGTATGAATTGAGAGTCATTTAGAATTTCAGGAATTAGCCAAAATGAATTGAGCAAATAAAATTAAATGAAGCTGAACAAATTATTATGGGATTAGAAAAGAAAAAAGAGGAAAGTAAGAGTTCTCACGTACGTTGAAGCCCTCCTCCAATTTGCATGTCAGACAGTGATAGTTGTTCGAGTTCATCAAATAAGGTGAACAAGGTTACATTTGGATACCATGTACTTACAGTACTTCTTGATGAAGCGTACCTTTCCCCTTCCAAATACATGTCCATAACTCCCTTCCATCCACAAAAGATTCTGCCCATTTCACAACAATCCCTTCCGTCCCAACCCTCAAAAAAAGAAGCATTTGTGGCGTTTTTGATCTCCAAGAGAGCTCTCGTCTGTTCTTTGGTGCATCCAGCTGCTTTAACACAAGCCAAAGGGGATAAAGCGATGATAGCCAAAACCCAAACAAAAATGACATTTTTAGCAAAACAACAAGTCTCCATTTCTCAAGAGATTCTATTCTGATCGATGCAACTACGGAAACTGCCTTTATATATATATATATAAAATGCAATACTGTTGGCAAGTCTCGAATTATTAACCCACGCGCGCATTATCTGGGGAGCAGTAATGTGTATTGGAAAATGCTTGGAAATTACAACATGTATGACCGAAATTGCAGCTGCCTGTTGAACTTTGAAATTATGACCCAAGACTCCAAATTTCTATGAAGGCAAATTTCTTCTCAATTCCCATTATCCATCGTCGTCGGGACTCGGGAGTGGGGACACTCCTTTCATGACTCCCGTGATTTATGCCGTGAATCCAGTAGAAATAATTATGGCCCATCACACTTGGCATGAAATAGGATTAGTATGGCTAAAGCTTTTTGATTTGGCTTTGAGCCGGTTTTAATTTCGGGAGTGGGCCAATTCCGGTCTTTAATTGAGTGTATGATTTTCTTTAGGGAAAAGATATTGTTGGCAAAGTCTTGAATAATCCAAGCGCAGAAGCGCTCATTTTCTGGAGATCGAGCAGTGTGTATTGGAAATAGCTTCAAAATTACAACTACTTTTGGTTTCCTTTTCTTTTTCTTTCTTTTTAAACTTCAAAGTTTCAAATTATCACCCAAGACCTCAAACCAAGAAGCACGTAAAAGCTTTAGCAAAAACTTGTATATTTAAATGCCTAGGTGGGGGAAGCACTACTGTACTAGTAATAATTATAGTCTGTATGGGTTTGCGATTTTAAAAAGTACAATTTAAAATAATAATTTTTAAATGTGCGATTTGAAAAAATGATTTTTAAAAATGCAATTAAGCGTTTAGCAAAATCACAGTTTAGCTTTTAAAATTTCGCGTTTTCAAAAAAGCATCATCTTACCTGTGATTTGAAAAAGCAGATTTTCTGTATTTTCAAATCTCAATTTTTAAAAACGTAGTTCCCAAACGATTCAATTTTGCGATTTGGTTTAAAATCGCACTTATTGTCTACAAATCGCAATCTCAAACGCACCCTTAGTATTGCATCAATCCAAATTGTTACTTTCGGCTATTTAAAAAAGGGAAAAATTATATCTAGTCCCTAGGTTTTCATCTGATTTGAATTTAGTCATTGAATTTTTAATTTCAATAATAAAGCTCTTAAGTTTTGCCAAAGTTTAAAATATGTCATTCTATCACTTTGTCGTCAAAGTTAACATGTCACACATATCTCATTTAACACATTAGCATCCATGTTAACCATCGAATGCAATGCCATGTTAGCAACTGGCAAGTGCCAAATCATTCATGAAATAAAAAAAAAAATGTTATTCAGGGGTTGCTCTTTAGGTTATCAGATTTTGTGCTTTTTTAAGTTTCACGGTTAGATCGATTAGTTTTTGTGGGGTTTTTTATTATTATTATTATTATTATATGTGGCATTGCATTGGGGTGTTGACGTGTCGACAAACTATTAACTTTAACACAAAAGTGATAGAGGGACCTATTTTAAACTTAGCCAAAACCTAAGGATTATATTCTTGAAATTGAAAACTCAATACGACCTGCAAACCCAAAACGAAATTAATTGGTTAAAATTGAGGGGTTTGATGAGTTTTTGACCTTATACTCTTATATTTATGTTTCAATACGACTCGAACCAGATTCGCAAACATGAATCGTTACCCATACTTTAAACCAAACAAATTAATTAACTTTATCATGTTATTTTAGTAACTAGGTAATGTAATAATTTTTTTAAAAAAAAATTATTTTAGTAACTAGGTAATGTTATTTTTTAGTAACTTTATCATGTTTTTTTAAACGTAGGAGGACTAAATATTCTTTTTTTGAGACACAAGGACTGGATATTCAATGTTGTGCAAATTTGACCTTCTGGGTATCCTTAAAATGCGTTGTATTTAGGCTTCTACCATAATACACATACATGTATCACGTATGCATACATATGTATAGATATAAGACAAATATGTTACTAATAATTAATATTGCAGCAATCAAAATTGTTACTTTCGGCTATTTCAAATTCCCAAAACTTTAAATTCTTCTCTAAAATGTGTTTAAATTTTTAAATTAAATTATAAACAAGAATTCCACACATAACACTTGTTATGAGCTGGTATATATGAATATGAACTAGTTTTGGGTAAATTAATTAAGCTTGGGAGTGCTTCATGGTTTAAAAAAAAAAAAAAAAAAAAAAAAAAAAAAAAAAAAGGAGACTCTTGCTTAATTGCGAGTGCTCAAATGAAATATAGGTGTATATATACCATCACCTTCCATTGGATTTTACTCTACATTAACTTTTTTTTTTTTTTTTTTTTTTTGGAAATTGTAACCGCTTTTTAAACTTGAAATTATGCCTAAAGAGTAAAGACCCAATTTGGCAATTGGAAATTAAATCTCCATTTTGACTAAACTAAGAAGCACGCAAAGCATTATCCAAAAGTAGTCTCCATTCTCTCCAAACTAAGAAGCACGCAAAGCATTAGTCAAAAGTAGTCTCCGTTTTCTCCAAACCAAGAAGCACGTATAGCATTACTCAAAAGTAGTTCATATATATATATATATAATGCAATATTGTTGACAAGTCTTAAAATATTAATCCACGTGCGCATTATCTGGAGAGCAGTAATGTGTATTGGGAATTGCTTGGAAATTACACCATGTATGACCGAAATTGCAGCTGCTTTTTGAACTTTGAAATTATGACCCAAGACTCCAAACCAAGAAGCACTGATGTTGATGTGTGACGAAGGAAATGGAGGGACCCATGGATTAAGATTCTCTCAAATTTTGTGTGTAACGACTCACCCTAATAACATAATATTGTCCGTTTTTTACTCTTCTGAGCCAAACTTTTGAAGAGGTCACTCATCTTGATACAAGTCTCGTAAAAACATGCTGAACTGCGAAGTTCTTAAGGATTCGTGGTCATCATGACTTTAAAACGTGTTATGTTAAAAATAGTGTGAATATAAATATGAACTTAAAATTATGCCTTAAGACCCAATTTGACAACCGGCAATTAAGTCTCTGTTTTGTCCAAACCAAGAATCACCTAAAGCATTATTCAAAAGTAGTTTATATATATATATATATTAAGTCTCCGTTTTAGGAAAACAAGAATAACAAAAATGAAAGTTTTAGCAAAACAAGAAGTCTCCATTTCTCAACAGATTCTATTCCGATCGATGCAACTATGCGGTAATGATGGCAGTGCTGCCTTTATATATATATATATATATATATATATAATGCAATATTGTTGGCAAGTCTTGAATAATCCACGCACGCATTTTCTGGAGAGCAGTAGTGCGTATTGGAAATAGCTTGGAAATTACAAACATGTATCAACTACTTTTGGTTTCCTTTTCTTTTTCTTCCTTTTCCGAAATTATGACCCAAGACCCCCAAACCAAGAAGCACGGATAAACTTTACCCAAAAGTACTAGTTCATATATATATATATATATATATAGTAATAATTAGTAATAATTAATATTACAGGAATCAAAATTGTTACTTTCGGGTATTTAAAAAATTCCCAAAACTTTAAATTCTTTGATTTTCAAGATGTGTTTAAATTTTGAAATTAAATTATAATGAAGAATTTTGCTCCTAATGCGGGTTATGAGTTAGTATATATAAATATGAACTACTTTTGGGTAAATTAATTAAGCTTGGGCGTGCTTCATGGTTTAAAAAAAAAAAAAGAACCAGAGACTTACTTAACTGTGAATGCTCAAATGAAAAAGGTGTATACCATCGGCTTCCATTGGATTCTACTTTGCATTAACTTTCGTCAGCTACACATAATTTCAGCATTTTTCTTCCTTTTCTTTTCTTTCTTTTTCGGAAATTGTAACTGCTTTTTTTTAACTTGAAATTATGCCTCAAGACCCAATTCCACAACCGGCAATTAAGTCTCCATTTTGTCCAAACCAAGAAGCACGTAAAGCATTATTCAAAAGTACATATATATATATATATATATATATATATATATATATATATATATATGTAAATGTCCAAGTGGGGGAAGCACTAACGCTCACCATTAAAAAATTTGTCCAAAAGTACTTCATATATATATATAAATGTCTAGGTGGGGCCGGGTGAAGCACTAACACTCACCATTAGAAAATTTGTCCAAAAGTAGTTCATAATGCAATTGCATAGTCGTTTAATCCCTTTTCATGACTTCCATGATTTATGCCGTGAATTCGGGAAAAGTATTGATGTGTGACGAGGAAATGGAGGAGACCCACAGATTAAGATCCTCTCAAATTTTATTTGTGTAACGACTCACTCCAACAAGACTTTTCAGGAGGTCACCAATCTTGATACTATTATCACAAAAGCACGCTTAACTACGGAGTTCTGATGGGTTTATGGCTATCACGACTTTAAAACGCGTTGTGTCAAAAGGAATGGGAAAATATATATAAACATGAAATTATGCCTCAAGACCCAATTTGACAAATGGCAATTAAGTCTCCGTTTTGTCCAAACCGAAAAGCACGTAAAGCATTATTCAAAAGTAGTTCATATTTATATATATAGTTAAAGCATTATTCAAAAGTAGTTCATATACATATATATTAATTCTCTGTTTTCTCCAAACCAAGAAGCACGTAAAGCATTATTCAAAAGTAATTTGAAAATAATATAGACTCCTAAAATTAACGGCAACCAAGCATGCAACCAAATATGTAAAGCAATAAAGAGATATATATTCTTTATTTTATGTTATTTCATTGTGTTGCATTTCATAAATAAATCAACATTCATTATATTATTGGAAACAACAGATTTACTTAGGTATTTTTGTATTATTGTTTCCTTCAGTATTATTTATTAATACAGGATTTGAGGATGAAGAGTATCAGGACTATCCAGATGCTTAGATGGGTCCTAGTGGCAGTCTTTTGAGGCTAGGCTGCCTCCATTTTGTGAACTACTATGTTGTAGTTCCTTAGGTTATTATCCAAAGAACAATATTTATATTTCAGTTGGTTTCTAATAATCACATTATGATATTTTGGGTTGTAAATTTTCTGTACCAAATATGTGGCACCGGTACTATCTTTGTGTAATTGTTTAATTACACATTCTTTAATCGATTTTGAAGTATTCTATTTAGAAGCTCTGATGTGTCATTGTTAAAGAAAAATACATTCTGCTGTCAATTTATAACTCTGATGAAGCCGTACTGTCACATAAAAATTAAAATTTTCACTTACGTACTCATTTTTGTAAAAGCCGGAGCGTTACACAAAAAGCATGGGATAGTGGTATGCTAGTGACCGAGCTGATGAGCTCAGGGTCAATCCTGATGTGTGTCCCGCGAACCTTGGTCTCTAAAACCAGAGACTGCTGCAGAATGTGAACTTATCTTCAGATTTTTGTAAAACTCACGCACGAGTCGAGGATAAATGTTGTTGGAACTGAACAGACTCAGCCATCCATTCTCTTGAAAAGTCCTGTAGATGAAGTCGAATGGGGCCACCATGACATCAGGCCTCAGAACAGCCCGCTCGATCACAATGTTTAATTCTTTTATTGATGTATGATCAAATAAAATATATATATAGACCAAAAAATATAGATGCACTTTAATAGTTATGTGACATGTATGCCCAAAAATTTATAAAAAAAATAAACAAATAACACATGCAAAAACTAATATGGGCCAAAAAGTAAGATCACATGCACAACTTAAATGCCAACACTAATTAACAATGCCACGAGCTTAAACATATTCCAACCCCAGCATAATGAATCATCAAGCATATATTTCTCAAAATAACACATTATCCATAATCCCTACATTTTCAAAAACATAATCTAAAACAAACCACATAATGAAAGGGAGAAGAATGACATATATACCTGGATAAATTGTGAGATGAGATAATATAAGAGAACCAAAAAGAAAAAAGAAAAAACACCAGAGTCTCAAGAGGGAAAACAAGAGAAAACGGGAAGTAGAAGGAAAACTTAACTCAAGGCAAAGAAACAGGTGACGGTGGTGGGGAAGAAGAAACTAGGGTTTTAAGCAACTGAGTCGCGCGTCCGGACGCCATACTTGCACGTTCGGACGTGCTTCGCTAAAAAAAATACACTGATCAGCGTGTCCAAACGAAAGCCACAGCCGTCGGAACGCTTCACACAGAAACTTGAAAAATTGGAGAAAATAGCAGGATTTTTTTCTTTCTTTCTAATGTTAACTCCAAATCACGCATGTATTTAAAACTGGTAAAACAGTCAAATAGCAAATAAAAAATATTTAAAAAATATAATTGAGAGTTAAGTAATTTATGAGCAAAAATTTCTCTGCAAAATAAGAATTTTAGAAAATTTACTAAACTCATGATATGCATGTCGTGTGTGAAAGCTTGACCAATTAAGGCTACAAGTTCACTAATAAGGTTTAAATTAAAACAACTGAATTTTCTAATAATAGAAAATTGTTGTTTGATAAGTCAAAAGTCAAACCTTATCTTATTAGGGCCTAGTCACCCTCATCTGATACACTCCCCCTAAGAAACAACTCATTTGATTATTTTACTTAGTTTGTTAGTAACCGTCTATTTTCGTAATGATTTGGTTACTGACTCTTTCTATAAAGACAAGTGCAAGAACTTTTTAACAGCACATTTAGCAGTGGACTTTCTATCCATATTTTTTGAGAATTTATTAATTTTTATTCTTTGTACTGTAACCTAGAAAGAATGTCAAAGATTATAGGTTCTAGGTTTAACTAGCGAGTTGGTCAATTTGACCATATTTGTGAAAAAATCTCTCAAAAGAATCTTTAGTGTCAAATGAGAGATAAAAAATAAATAAATAAATTACCTTAAGGGAGATTTTTATAGTGCACAAAGAGCAATTTGCATGAGATGAATAATTTATCAAGCTTCGGATGCAGGAAAAAAATTAAGCAGATATCAAACTGTAATATCTAAAATATATGTGAAGATATTTCACCAATGCACAAAGATTGAGATACCAGTTATAAAGGCATGAGATATTTGAAAAACTAACAAAAGAAATATATATATGCATCTCCCCCCTTTTTTATATTAAAAAAATACACATGCAATTAAAAACATACATGCAAAAAAAAAAAAAAAAAAAAAAAAAAAAAAAAAAGAACATGCTTTTCAGAGAAAAAGACTAAGGAAAAAAGTCTAATCCTAGCATTTGAGAGGATTTAAACCTGCCACCCAAAGAGAGGTTTGATATCACCTAAAAAAGTACCCAAAACAGAAAGTAGCCGTATGACGTGCTTTTGCTATCATCCTCATGTAAGCCTGTTAAAATTCTCTCAAAACAACAAGAGAATTTAATATTTTATTGCACACTATTCAAACTCACTTGTATAAATTACAAGTCTCTTTTATTTTTCAACTAAGGAGGTATCTACGGACGGTTTATCAGGAGATGCGCCCATGCATATATATATCCCGAAACACTCTCTGATATATTCAAATGAAGTCCTTTCGGGGCTTGGTTTCTCAAAAGGCCTTGGGACAATGGGCTGGGTTTCAGCTGAGCCCATTATGCGGGACAGTGGAAGGAAATAATGTAGCAGGCTAGCATAAGTCTGGCTCGGAGGGCCTGGTTGACTTCCATGCAGGATGTCAAATGCGCACGCGTCTGTGGCCTCCACACGACTTTCCAGAATCCACCTTTCTCGTTGGGATTCTCTCTCGTCGACTTTCGGGTAATTTTCTCTCGCACCAAACACCCCCACTCTTCGTTTTCTATTCATTTTTCTCCATTAAATTCCCTCATTTCCATCTAAAATTCCCTTTTCAAGAAATGGGTTTTCGACTTTGCTGTTTATTTGATTCTTTACACTCCCAAAATTGCCGACTTTTGGGAATTGTTTCGTAGTCTTTTTTCTTTTTGTCGTGGCATTATGTTGACGATGATTTTTTCATGTGAATTCTCTAAGATGCTTGATTTTTGCTTGAATTTGTATGAATTGGTTTATTATGTATCTGCATGAGCTTTTGATTTCCAACTTTGTCGTTCATTTTCTTTAGTTTTTTATCCTATTGATATTCGGTATCTCACAGTCACAGTCTAAATTGGTGTTGAGTTAATAATTCTTTCGATTTTTTTTTTACATAATTCAGATTATTATTTGCATGAAAATTTTCTCTTGGTCCTGAAAATCGCTTATTTCAAGCTTGTAATGATCGAGTTCTTACTATCAGTACTTCAGAGCCTTTCTGTTTCAGTCAATACTTGAGGATTTTGCATTCGTGGTGGTCTGTTTGCTGCAAAAGTTTTAGGTTGTATGGATATTGTGAATACTTAAGTGATTGGCACTCTTTCGTGCTAGACAGTTTTGCAAGCTGATGTTGTTTAACGTGAATACTTGATGATTAATTCATCCAAAATAAAATAAAATTGGTAAGTACAGTAATTTTATAAAAAAGCGTTGACGACGCAGCCCAACTACAAAAAGTATACAAGAGCAACTCAAATTAGGGTTGATCCAATAGTGACTTTAAAGCCATGTCACATTTGGGAGGATAAGAGGGGGATAGGAGCCTTGCATATAGCATTACTCATATGTGTGTGTTTGTGTGTGTGTGTTTGAGTTTATCTAGGTTATTTTGGCTGGCTGAGACTTTTTATTATTTTCAAGGATTAGGATGTAGTTTTTGTTAGATTTTCGAGGCTAGAAGAGTGTGCTTTAATTGTTGTAGCTAATTATTACTCAGCTTTGATAATTTTCAGTAGAGAAACTTATTTTCTTTCTTTCCCCTTTCTGTATAGCCTAGAAGACCAGCCTGTTGGCGGTGATTTTGATCTGTATTACTCTCTCTTTGATCTTGAAATATCTCTAGCACAAACAGATCTATTTTCATGGGTTTCTCCTACATCACATCCACACACACCCCCTATTGAGTCTAGAACCCATGACCTCAGCGTTCACCTTATTCTTACGTGAAAAAGAGATGTTATTTGGGTTAAAGCTCATTGACATCAGAAAATATGTATGTTATTTTAAGTTGTACATCTACATGTTTTTGACAAATATATGGCTGTTTTTCTATGTATGGACACTGCACCCTGTTCTCTGTTGAAACATAAGTTGGCAGTTGGCCAAATCATAGTAATTTATTGATGGAGGCATTGAGCTGTTTGATTAGTAAGTCATTGGATACAGGGCTTCAAGAAGTTTATGAGATTGGGATAACCATAATGCTGACATTGTTGCCTTTTGGAAACTTTATGAAACAGTTATTCTTGTTGTTATGAGTTTTGAGCTGTGTCCAGCATGATGCAAATAATCAGATTTTTAAAAGGGTTGATCCTTGTGGTCTTGTTTGGGTTTTTCCTTTTGTGGGCTGGCTTTGGTTGTTCATGTGTATACTCCTAGTGTATTTAGGGGTGTCTTACGCTTTTTAATACAATTTTCTTACTTATAAAAAAAATATCAGATTTTTAATTTTTTTTTTCCCTTTTTATCTGGCTAGCAGAACCAGGTGTTTGTTGCTCCCCAGTTTGCTGGTTTATGAAATCTCTGTTACAAGAAGTTGCACTGGTTTGTGTCATCAACATACCATTTGGAAACCCATGAATTGGACAAAATTAATTAAATTGGAATTTGTTTAGCCCAATTCATGTGCTTGGAACAAGAAAAAAAGGGTGAATTCAAATTCAATTCAAACCCATGAATTGAATTGAATTAGAATTTTTGTGAACTGGTCAACAAAAGATCATATCAAATTTAATTTGAGAAGAATCAAACACTACTGCTTTCATATTTAGGATAGCAATTAGGCTTTAATGATATTTTAACTTATATTATTTTTTCATGTGAGTGTAACCAGTAAGTCTTCTTCTGTTATTTATATAGCATAGAACATAGTTTTGTCGATTTTGTGCTTGACCTGCAAAGTTTTTGTTGTTTCAAAAGTAAATTTTCACTGGAACTATTGGTTTCACACAGAAGTCCATTTTCGCTAACTACATTTACTATTCTTTTTGTCATATTTCATCTTCTTTGCAGGTAAATTGATTTGGAAGAGGAGCAGATGGATTTTTTATTTAAGGGGATGGAAGAGGAGGCATCTGAATGCCCCTTTGATGCGAAGGACATTCAGAGATGTCCATTTTGAGGAACATCAACAAACCCACTTGCTTTTCCTTCTCTTCAGCGAGTTTCCTCATTCCTGTAAGTTCTATTTGTTTTCTCCTTTATTTCAGTTTACCATTTGTTTAGTTTCTTATTAATCTTTATTAATAGATGATGATTTATCAATATGCTTTGATATTGAGATTGATTGTGTTTTATTTTCTTCAGGTACGGGAAGCCAGAGGCCCAATATTTGAAGACAGTCCCAATTTTGACATGGCGTTTAGCCTCTTTCATGGGAAGGATGGGGTTGTTCCACTCTCAGGGAGATCTAATGTTCATAGTGACATTCCAGAACCTGAGCCTTCACCTCAGTTCAACCCTTTAGCAGCAAAAGCAGCCACCATAAGTTTGTCAGCATTTGGACTGGGAGGGCCATTTGGCTTTGGTAACTTCTCTGAGAAGTGGAAGAAGCAGAAGAAGTCTGAGCCGTCCAGCAAGAGGGAGCCCTCTTCTGAGGTAGATTTACATCCTTTTGCCTAGGCTAACATTTTATTCTGAAAAAGGAAGTGATTTTGGGAAAAATTGCACAAGGGTTTGTTAACCAATGCATGGGTGTTGTGGGATAATAAAATCTGTTATGGGATTTCGAATATCCAGTTTAGGAAATTAATTCATAATTTCATCTTATACAGATAATTGTTTAAGATGTTGCATTAGTGTCATTCTATAAACCTCACTTGAAAATTGTGGCGAGCATCAATGTAGAGGAAATAATTTGACAGGCAACGGTCCAATCCGGCAACTCACAGAAGAATATGTAAAAATGCTTATTGAATTATGCCCTATGCTCGCAATTTTAAATAAATAATTAAGTGCTTGTTGCAAACCTGACCAAGACTGCTTTTTGTTTCTGATCAACCATGCAGAAAGGAAATGTATCAAAACACGAGGCACTGGGAAATGATTGGTTAAAAACAGGAAACTGCCCAATTGCCAAGACCTACAGAGCAGTGAGCCATGTCCTCCCTCTTGTGGCAACAGCTCTTCAGCCACCACCTGGTATGAAGTTTAGATGCCCTCCAGCAGTAGTTGCTGCAAGGGCAGCCCTGGCCAGGACTGCCCTTGTTAAAAACTTACGCCCTCAGCCTCTACCTGCAAAAATGCTTGTAATAGCAGCCTTAGGCATGGCGGTTAACGTGCCCTTGGGCGTATGGAGGGAGCATACTCAGAAGTTTTCCCTATCATGGTTTACAGCAGTGCATGCAGCTGTGCCCTTCATAGCCATGCTTAGGAAGTCAGTCTTGATGCCGAAAACAGCTATGGCGTTGACTATTGCTGCTTCTATCCTGGGGCAGGTTATTGGCTCACGAGCTGAGCGGCTCCGACTGAAAGGAGTGGCTGAGAGGGGAAGGACAGCAGATCAAATAGCAACTGCAAGTAACATTCTAGGTTTTGAGTCTTTTGACCCAAGCCAGGTCGATGGCATCAGAGGTGGTCATTGTGGTGCAGAAGGAATAAAGTTCAACCCACTTCCTATCAGAAGTGATGGGCCTAGTTCTTCGTCAGCAAATATATGTTTCTGATGTACCCTTAAGTACTACATGCATGCTATTTGACAGTTATTTGATGTGCTTAATTATGTGATATGATGAATGGTAATTCAGTTGTATGATCATTCAAATATCTATGCAAAGAAGCAGTTTGACTTGCCAGAAATAAATATATGAGATGTTTATGAATTCTATTTGTCTTCTCCACAACAAAAGTGATCTGTAGCTTGTCTGTCCAAAATTCAGGGCCTGATAATCTGCTGTATTTTAGCTCTGCATAATGATCTGAGCCAGTTTGTGTCTTCGCTTGGCTTAGTTTTGGAGGAAGCTTTAGTTTGGTTAATATTCAGTGTTAGGTTCAGTTTTCAGAACAGCTTTTCGATGGGTTATTTCGCACGGATAGTCTTATAAAATCTTTTGTTTACCATTGATAAATCTTTTAAGTGCATCATGGGTAATAATTTATTCCTTTGTCTTTGTAATCTAGAATCCAACCGGCCTTTCTTTGCCATTTCCTACCAAGAATAGTTTCCTATCCTCAGCAAGACAAGATTGCTAGTGATGGCAGTTTGCACAGGAACCTAGCATGAATGCCTTTGTACACATCTAAGTCTCCTCTAAGCTTCGGCCACAGATAGAATCATGGATCTACCGCCACTCAAATAACGTTAAAGATTACCTTTGATGTGACTGTTAAGGTGTCTTTCTCAATGTTAATAGTCATTTGTCGAGACTCAAACATGTTGGGGTTTTAGTATTCGCATATTTTGGAGATCAAAACAAGGGCCGTAAGTCTCAGAAAACTAAAATCTTTTTGATGGTTGTAGTTTGAAGTTAAAATTGTGAAATTAATATTGGCATTAGCAAGCCGTCCTGACACAGTTGATCTAGTAGAACCACCGAGAGCCTCGTTAGCAAGCTGTCTTGACGCGATGTGTTCCAAAGAGTGTCATGAGTTAGGTCGTCAATAAGGTATCCTGACGTCTTTGTTATTAATTTGGTTGAAGATACTGTTAAAACCTTAAGAAACATCTTGACGGAACCATTTATGCATCTTGACGCCACTCGATAATCTGCATGCGTTGGATGGTTTTTCGCATGCAGAAGTTAGGGGTTTTATCCTCTTCTCTATATTCGGATGTCTTTGGTCAATTGGAGACCATAAGCATTCAGAGCAATTGATATACATAGCTTAGCTTCATTCAATCTTGTGCAAAGAGGTTATTTGTGTTAGTGCTTCCATTGGCTTAAATTTCTTGGAGTGTTAATCAAACCACAACCTTTCATTTATCAATCGTTTGAAGTCTACCTGTGGGTCAGTAAGGAGACCAAGGAGAAAGATTGCCCATTAAAGAGCTGGCGTTGCTGTGACAAGAGGCAAGCAGGGGTGTTTGTTTGCTTAGAGAAGTTTAAGTATTTACAAAGGATTCTAAGTTTACTTTTCTCGTGCTTTAATCTTTTTTTAGTATATTAGTTTCTTGGTTTGGCTATCTCAAAGTGGTTTTACCTTTGATGTGTTACCTTAAGATCCCAATAGGCGAAGCGAAGGCAACCCTTCTAGCATTAGACAAGCCTCAACCTTAAACCCTAAGCCCTTTAAAAAAAAAAAAAATGAAAGGGGGAGAAAAAAAATCTATACCACTAGCCTTTGGTTGCGCTTTAGGCAGCTCGCGAGGGCTCATTATTCCCCAAACTACCTAAATTTTGCATGAGACAAACTCCTTTTAGTTTGGGTGGGCATTGCTTTAATCAGAAGTTCGAGAACATTACAAATTGCATGTTAGTTTGAGGAGGATATTTGTATTTATTTTTTCAAAATAAAACCTCAAAAAAAAATTGAAATTCAACAAATGGCAAATTCCAATCCCAGTTATCATTCCCATCAGCAAGTGATAATGGCTTTAATAGTGCACATTTTCCTTATTAATAGAAAGCATTATTCTAACTATTTCGTACTAATTCTTACATTTTATAGTTAGTTTTGAAATGCTGTCTAATTATTAAACTTGAGCTTAAATGATGTATTAATGCATTATTCTAACTATTTTGTACTAATTATTATATTTTGTATGAATTGGTTGAATGTGTAGCAATAAAAACTGTTACAAAAGCAAATAAAAAAAGGAAAAACTTTACTTCATTATTTTAGCAATCATACCCTTAAACTTTAAAATATGTTAATTTAGTGTATTCATTTTTTTAATTTTTTTTCAATTTCAATCATCTGTTAAACTTTTTCGTTAAATCTTAACGGAGAGGTGGAGGACATGTGTGGGACCTACAAAGAAATGAAGGAAGAAGTAAAGAAAAAGAGAAGAGAAGAAAGGCGCCGAACTGCACTGAGAAAAAAAGAAACAAAAAAACGGCGTGGAAAAATTCCTTTCTTCACAAAGAAGAAAAGTCGAAATTTTATGCCATTTATTCTTCAGACGCAGCAGGCCTGCAGGGATTTGTTCTTAATATTCAATTTCTTTTTCTTTTTATTTTTTTATGTCTTTTTATTTATACTTTGTCATGTATTTTAATACTATGAGTTTAGGTAAATCCATGGAGCCTTGGTGTTTTTCATTAATTTCTTCAAATCTTACTTTTATCAGCTTATTTTAATAATTTAATTTTGGTTCACCTTCGATTTTCTATTTATTTATCTTGATAGTTTAGTTCTTTTATAATTTATTTTGTTTAAACTAATTGCATGTTTAATTTCATTTTTATTTTTGAACAACTATATTTTTATTAAATAGATTAGGATCAATTTAGTTTTAGATTTAACTAGTTTTCCTATGACCAGTGAATTCGACCTTGCCGCTTGCAAAACTATACTTTGGTACTGTTTGTATGCTTGCGAGTACAACTAAAATTTCATAAGAAGGTTTTCGCGAGAGGAAGGCTTTATCAAGAAAACCAAAATGGTTCCATTTTTCCCAACGTTTATGAGTTTCAAACAATTTCGAAGTCCCGACCCAAGTCTGAATGTCCCAAATGCACACAATTCAATGAAATATGGATAGCCAGAACTATAATACAATCAACTTCCAAATAATTAAGCCATATTCTCAACCGCATTGGTAATAATAGTCATGACTGCTATTTTCAAAATTCCAGAATCAAATATCACAGATTTTGCTGAAAGTTCCAGGTTTGTAGTCGACTTTTTTCTTATTCGATTCGAATTTGAGTTTGGAGGTCTAAACCAAATCCCAGAATGGCCGAAATCCTACTCATGGCAACCTGGTCAAATTGGGAGAAGCTGTAGGTATTATTGCAGGTCAATCTATTGGAGAACATCGACACTCAGGTATGAACATGAACATGAAGACGAAACAGAAAGAAAGTAAATCTTTCACAACTGCAATAACTCAAAAGCAGATATGAAGAGTCAAAGTAGTTATAAACCCACAGGAAATATATTACAGGAAAAAGAAAGATGCTTCCCATACCTTGCTCTCTAGGTTTCACTACCGACAGATACAACTCTAAAGCTGGAACCCATAACCATGCTTACAATGTGACCTCCAATGGACACCAAGACACTATCCATGGTCTTAGCTCTCCGCTGTACAGTAAAAACTCAGCAATCCAAACCCCAAGAGCGTCAAAATGCTAAGTCTGTTATTCAACATGAGGAAAACCTGCACCATGCTTTACAAACCATCTACTATCTCAATTTTCCAGGTGATTTCAAAAGCCACCAAGTTGTTGCTTTGGAACACTCCCATATCTCCCACTGCTTCCATAAGCCGGAGGAACAGAGCTCGACCCTGGACATTCTCTTGCCCAATGCCCAGTTTGATGGCATTTGAAGCATTCACCAGACGCTCCGCCAACACCCGGCCCGGAAGAAGCTCTGTTGGCATAGCCCTGTCCCAAGGACTGTCCTGGACCATTCATGATACTCGGGCAATTTGAGGAGCTATGACCAGTACCCCCACAACTGTTGCAGAGTAGATATGAACCAGGAGTGCCAGTTGCAGCAGCCATAGAACTATTATACTGGTTTCCATACTGACCAACGTGATGTGATGATGCACTAAATACATTGCCAGCACTGTTACTGTTCCCAGTGTAGTTCACCATCGGTGGTGTTGGTTGCCTATTTCCAATATTCCCAATGTAATTATTCCCAGCTATAGTATTATTCATTCCAGTGTTACTAGGCTCTGCTTTAGGGTAAGAAGGCACATTTGATGCAAAAGAACTGTAATCCCCTGCTTTGATCTTTTCCACCAAATCCAAAAGAAATCTGGATTCAGATGCAAAATTTACCTTATCTGCTTTGACCACTGTTGACTTTACACGCTGTTCATCACTAAATGTCTCCTCCTTTATTTTCAACTTGAATATATATTTAGTAAATAGAACCTTACGAATGATTTCTCCAAATTTATCATCATCTTGCTCTTCATACTTCAAAAAATACAAAGTTTTTGCAGGTACACCTATGATCTCCTCACCAGATTCCTGAAACACAGTTACCCATGTTAAGCCAGTGTGGTCCTGTATCTGGAGCTGAAGTATATACCTGTAGTCACATTCCTCAATGGACTGATCACACCTCTCACACCGCCATTTTCCATCCCCATTATTTGTAACCTTCTTGCTGCACTGCCGATCACCAATCATAATAGGGCATGCCGTGTAGCAGAAATTGTCAACCTTTATGAATGAAATGGTTGCACTGACAGTGATCCAATCTGGCTTCTCTGACGTCCCCAGCCTCTCATCTTTAATTTGAGATATAGTTTTTCGAATATCTGTCCTACCCACACTTGTTTCCCTGGAAATAGACACAGATGGGATGTTCCTTCCTTCCTTGTCAAACCATTCTTTCAGCCTGTGAGTCTCAGGAAAATTTGGCTCTATAAGTAATTGAGATGTAGAGATAGTCCCCACTGCCTTCCCGTTGAATTCATTGACTCTACCAGATTTCACCGCTAGAACAGGGAAAACTCCCGAATCACACATATTTTGAAGTCTCTGTCCTTCTGCATTGTAAAGGTTTCCCCAAATAGTTAATTCTACACTTCGGCCAGACATGTCCTTCAGGTGTAGGGTTCTCCTCTGAGTCTCAGTACCATCTTTTCTCATTATTGAAGCAGGTGGGCTAATAAAAGACACAATGCCAATTATATCCACAACACTGTTCTTCTCCATGCCTTCAATATCACTAATGGGTCGGAAGTGAAATTGCTGCTGTGGAATTGAGCTGTCATCATCAAAGCAAGGCTGTATTGTTGACGTGCTCTCTAAGAAAATTTCCTGATCATTTGGGAGGTGGTTGTAAGCTTTTTGAGCAGGTCTTAAACTTCCCTTGGAAATCAGATAAATCTTACCAGCTTCAATCTGGTTGTAGAATTGATCAGCCACAGCATTAAAACAAGTTGCCCGAATTTCTCCACCATCAGCATCAAGAAGATCAAAAGAGAATACTTTACCATCACCACGGGGATTATTGTAGTGCTTAAGTTCTCCTTTTGCTGTAACTCTAACCTTGATTGTCCACCTGCCTTGGTATGGATTCAGTGCAGCAATGGGAATTATCCTAGGGGGAGCCTCATTTCTAGCTACTGGTCCTCTGTTAGTATACATTGGAGGTGGTTGTTGATATGCAGGTTGAGGTTGACGGTAAGAGGCATTTAGAGGCGGCCGCAAAGCTTCTGGCCTAGGACTGCGGAAACTCATGTTCTGACCACTATATGACCCACTCGGGGACGCTGATCCAGGAAACCCAGCACTAGGCTCTGCTTTAGGGTAAGGCATATTTGATGCAGCATATCCTCCTGCGCCGGAATTATTAGAATAAGCATTGCCATGTGATTGCATTATTCTAGGATGGTCCATAGATACACCGGACATGTTTGGTTTATTAACCACGCCATCGGCATGTGAACTTCCGGGGAAAGATTGGGGATTCCCAGTTCCTGTCCCCGGTTGACCAGTGGAGGGATGTACGCCCACAGTCCTTGGTGCTGATACAGGTTCTCCAATAAGATCACTTCTTTCAAGTATCAAATCCAAATCGACAATGATAATAATCCTGCTTGCAGTCAGAAGAATCAACATATCACCACCAAAACCATAATATAACGTAAAAATCAACTATAAGGACCAGACTAGATTAAGTAAGAAAAGAAAGAGAACCATATTTCATGTTACCAACAATAACCATATTATCCCTGAACAAGAAGTTTCTAAATTTTGTCATATCCGTAGATGCTACAGGCTAACAAATTCGACCATCTCCCACCAAAAATACACAATTCTCATGTGGCACTTCTGGTGGGACCCATTGTTCAATTGATGGATCCCTACATGAGATCTCCCTTCTCCTTAAAAAATAAGCAGTATTGACCAATGTATAGGAGCATTCTCTCACCAAATATGGTAATCATATGTTCTATAGAAGTACAAAATCCACGGGGTGTAAAAAAAATCAGAGATAAAAAAAATTCCATAATCTTACAACTGAAAGCTTCTTAATTTACTCAACCCAAATGAAGACAATTTTGGAAGATCAAGAGTGAAGACTAGAAAAATAAACTTTTTTTTAATAAGTAATCGAAAATTTTATTAAATGCGTAATGTGCCCCTAAGTACATAGGAAGTTTACAACATCAAACACATAACTAGAGCAACAACCCAACCCCCCACCCCCCCCCCAAAAAAAAAAAAACCTAAAACCCAAACAGGAAACAACCAAAAGAAGACCCCCACAAACACGACTAACTTCTCCACTCCCACAAACAATTATTTATAAAAAATTAAAAAAAAAACAACAACAACAAATTGGGTCCTTCAAAATTTTCAAACATCATAAAGGCTACTTCTTTGACAAGTGAATCAATTTAACAAAAGCATCAGAAAGTGATTAGAGAAATGACAAGCTGTCTGTTCAAACATACAAATTCTTTTTCTCCAGAAAAAGCTCTCAAATCACCCATCAAGAAAATTTGAACCCACTCTCCCTTTCCACATTTCTCCCAAGAAACACTGTCCCTCCAAACAAAGAAAACCTAAACACTGAGATCTTCCACAAAACCCAAACATTTAAGCCAAATACACCGAAACAAATGAAATAGAAGGAAACGAAAAGGCTCACATGCGGTTCTGGACGACATTGCAGACGAACTGCGTTAACTGGACGACTGAGCCCTTCTGCAACCTGCCGTCCTTGACAAGAGCGTTCATCTGCGTTGCGAGCATCCCCTGCTGATGGTGCGAGCCGTCGGAGAGCAAAACCCTAAACCTCTCCGTGTTGCTGTGCTGCTGCGCCTGAGTGCTCACCTGCTTCACGTCGATCACCTGTACCACCGGCTTCACCTCCTCCGCCTTCAGCTCTCCCCGGCACATCATCATTATCGCACCCTCCGTCAGATTGATCGCCATTAGAGAAGCCCAATTCCGGCTTTTGAACGAAGAGAAAGTGTGGGAAATTTTGAGAGAGAGATTTTTGCTAACCCTAGGAAAGACGAAGGACGGGCATTTTGGGAGGGAAAGCGCGATATCTAGCTTTTGGGGAATTCCGAACGTGTCCCTGTTTCCTTGGGACGTGGGTTTCCTCTGTAGTGACTCTTCACGAACCGTCGCAGATCAAGTTCGGTACCCTTTTCTTTTGGGCCTTTAAAGACTCAGAAGTGAGTTCTTAAAAAGGGGCCCAACATCTTATGGATTGTGTCAAACCAGAGTTTAGTTTGGGCCTCCAACGGGTCACAAGGAAACCAACCATCAAAACGTAGTATATATTTTATGGCTGACATTTTTTTACATGATCTATAAACTCAACACGAACTTAGCACAAAATTAGCATATTAAGGTTGAGGGATTTGACTCATTTAATTAAATAGATTGGGTTAAGGTTGATATATATAGTGTAATACTCATGTCTCGATACGACCTGAATATGAATTGCCACTCCTATTGACATATACCTAACCCTGAAACCTGCAGTCAGGTATAGCTTTAGGAAGATTGTCAGAGACGGAGCCATAGTTTTTGTTCAAAGGGGACAACATTAAAATATAGAGGAAAAAGAGAATTGATTGAAAATATTAAACAATATAACTAACATAAATAAATAAATAATTCAACAAAAATTGATTATCGTTTAAAATATACAAATGTAACTTGCAATTTATTTTTCTCTTTTATCGTCAATTTATTCAGCAATCTTCAATGTCTGGTATGAAGAAATAAAAAAATAAAACAATACGTAACATCTTCTAAAATGTTATATTCCAACAAATTAGCATGTTCTTTAATAGGTTTAATTTAAAATGAAACCATATTTTTTCAAATTGTCTTGATAAAAAATTTTAGTTAACTGATTGGCAATGAATTTTTTTTTTTAGATATACTTTTTGAATTTGATCTCCTTCATTATGATGATAAATAGATTCTATTCTTCTTAAGCAATTATCTATTGGTATAATTTTGAACAAAATTAGTAGATTTGGGGGACATTACAAAGATAAATAGAATTTTTTTCAAAGTTTTAAATTGTTTCCCGTGTTGGATATGCATCGAAGAAATCTTGATCTCGTGCCAACTGCCAAGTTCTATCGATAAGTTGAGGCATTTAAAATATTTTGGTCTTTATAAAAACAACAATATCAAAAAGTTGTCCAAACACACATCGTGTGTGTTTGTCTGGTTCGAATAATATTCTACTTTTTTCAAAAATAAATCATATTTTATTAAACTTTTTTAAATTTTTTCAAATTTTATCTCACAAAGTCAAACCTCGTAATTCACACAATTATTTCAAATAATATTCGGATTCAACACCAAAACGGACCGTGGTCACTCAAAAAATTGTGGAGAAACAGTAAAAAATTATTCAACCTTAGACATGTTGAGATAGATGAATATTAATAAATGAGAAGTGCACTTATAAATTATTATTATTATTTATTTATTTTTTAAAAGTTGATTCCTAAATGATGTGTCAAACATGAATGAGATTTATTATTTTGAAAAATATGACACCATTTCAAGTAACACATTACTTGAAAACCAATTTTGAGTAAAATTTTTCAAAAAGTAGAGCATTTTTCTTAATATATTATCATTTGACTCATATGCCATGTGAATTGGGGGTAACTATTTAGTTTTGATATGTTATTAAGATTTATGGTCCATATGACACTATAGGCTGAATTATTTTATCTGTGGATGGCAAAGACCTCCTTAGAGTAATAGATCATCATAGATCGGACTAACTTTTGTATATTGTATAGTGTTCTCTTTTGTGATCCGTGACGTTATGTTGTACTAACTTCATACTTCTAATTCTTTTAGAAATGTGTGGATGTTTTTAATATTTTTATTATGTTTTTAATTTTTATAACTCAATTTCGCGTTCTCCTTATATCCTGTAATAAGGGCACGAGAGTTCGTAACTTTGGCCTATTTAAAAAAGCTACTTAAAACACGACATTTCAAACATATATGTATATGTGTGTGGGGAATAACTTCTGTCCGGTCGTGGCAGAAAGGTTGGGAAATTTGCCCACCAATAAAAAATGGACACGTCGACTCAAAATAAAAAAATGGGATGCTCTCGATGTACAGGATCCTCTCGCTTCTCCATTCGCAACTCTCCATTTTTCCCTTCTAAAATCCCTCCCCACAGCAGAATATCACAATACAGCCTGAGGAAAAAACACGAAATCCATTGGAAACCCACCGGAAATCTAGCAAAATATCCCATGTTTTCTATCGTCATAGGAAACCCACCAGTCATCCCCTTTCCCTCTTCGGTTTGCTACAACACGAGACACCAAGAGAGACAGAAAGAGAACGAGAGAGAGAGGCTAGGCCGAGATAGAAGCGGCGCACAATGGTGACGATGGTGAAGCCATTGGAAGCAAGAAAAGTTAAGTATCAAGCTTCTCTTTACAATTTAGTTGTACCCAAAAGAGAATGCCACATGAATAAGGACCAAGCACAACCCATATTTTCCAGTTGTCGGCAACCAAACAAGGCATTGATAGAAAATAAATACAAAATAAGGAACCAAGCAACCAAGCACAACTCATCGAACCTGGAGTTCAACAGACGGTGATTTGGGGTGGACGGGCTGATTTGGAGAGGACGGACGGACGGATTTGGGGAGGATGGACGGACGAGCGGGCTGCGTGGTTCAGTCCAGGCAGACGTGCAGTGATTAGGGAAGGACCGGCGGGCCGGTTGGCGGGGCAGACGACGGACGTGATTTGGGCAGTGGGGTTTTTCTCCTTTTTTGGAATCGTGAGGCTTCAAAACTCAAAAGAGAGTTTAGAAGAGAGATGGGGAGGGATTGGCCGATTCAGTAATCATTTTAATTTTTTGCTTTTTGCTGATGTGTCAAGTGGTTATTGGTTGACAAAAAACCACTGGCTTTTGCCTTTACCGTATAGAAGGGAGCTCTCATGTGTGTGTATATATGTATGAGTAATGATTCACTACCACCTACATATACAACTTTTCACCATTTTGTCTACGTGTCAAGGTGGTCCCACACCTTAATTTATTTTTAAAAAATAAAAAACTCAAAAAGTAGTGGGGGACCACCTTGCCACATAGGCAAGGTGGTGAAAAGTTGTATCTTTGGGTGGTATTGAATCATTACTCTATATGTATATATGTTTGAAGAGTAAGCAGTACCTTTCAACTCCCACTTGGGTTCCACTCAAGTAGCAAATATCTTTCACGGCTTCACCCCTCCATTACCCACGCGGCGACAAACCAAAGAAGCCCGCAAAAAAAGGTCCCTTGCCCCTGTGGTCATAGAAACTCCGATCACCGGATGAATGGTCCGGTGGCCGGAACGTTGAGCCCAAAAAACCCCATCAACCCATTAAAATTACGTTAATAGCCTACCAGAATTCCTTCTTGGGTTGAATGGATCCCCAGGAGGACTCTACCTTGAAGCCCGAGAGGAGCGAAAAGAAGGGCCTCCCCTGTGTATTGTTGCGATGCAGTATGGCCCTTCTCTTCCCTATCATTTTCTTCTTTTCCATGTCGTTTCTGGTTGGCTTCGTTGCAGTTTTCGCCGCCAATTCATCAATTAGCATTTAGCAGCCCGATTTCCGTGCCCTCCCAATGCAAGATAGTCTCCAGCAGTGAGTCTTCTATTTTTGTAAAAATGTACCCTTTTTTTTGGGGGGGGGGGGATGCTTAGAAAATGCATGTCAGCAAAAGAAAATGTAAATTTGTGACTGATTTTATACATTTGGTTCGATGGGATGTAATTATGTACTATTTCATTTCCCTTAATTTTCTCGGGAACCAAACATAGCTTAAACTGGTTGTGCTGAACAGCTGAAGGCCCATATATGAAAATATTGCTTTTAATAGTGTGCTGAATTATGAGAACTATTAAACTCTGTTATTGAAAATGTCAGCAAAAGTTGAAACATCGGTGAACTTGTCAGATAATGAGAACTAGGGAAAGAGTTCAGTTACATGATTTTGATACAAAGCATGATCCAGTTGCACTGCTGTTACAGAGATATAAAGTTCTGTCGTGGTTTTGCTGAACCTTTTTCTGATGACTGAGAGGAGGTTCTCCCTGTGTCAAGTTGGGTTTTATGGGAAGGTTAACACGAGCCATCTATTTGGAATTTTAGCTATGAAAACTATGCCAACTTTCAGTTAATGCATTTAACTATCAGCACGTGAACTTCCAGGAAAAGATTGGGGATTCCCAGTTCCTGTCCCTGGTTGAGCAGTGGAGGGATGTACGGCCACAGTCCTTGGTGCTGATACAGGTTCTCCAATAAGATCACTTCTTTCAAGTATCAAATCCAAATCGACAATGATAATAATCCTGCTTGCAGTCAGAAGAATCAACATATCATCACCAAAACCATAATACAACGTAAAAATCAACTGTAAGGACCAGACTAGATTATGTAAGAAATGAAAGAGAACCATATTTCATGCTACCAACAATAACCACAACAATTATTAAAAAAAAAAAAAAAAAAAACACAAATTGGGTCCTTCCAAATTTTCAAACATCATAAAGGCTACTTCTTTGACAAGTAAATCAATTTAAAAAAACATCAGAAAGTGATTAGAAATGACAAGCTGTCTGTTCAAGCATACAAATTCTTTTTCTCCAGAAAAAGCTCTCAAATCACCCATCGAGAAACTTCGAACCAATTTTCGAGAATATTCACTCTCCCCTTCCACATTTCTCCCAAGGACCACTGTTCCTCCAAACAAAGAAAACCCTAAACACTGACATCTTCCACAAAACCCAACCATTTAAGCCAAATACACGGAAACAAATGAAATAGAAGGAAAAGAAAAGGCTCACATGCGGTTCTGGACGACATTGCAGACGAACTGCGTTAACTGGACGACTGAGCCCTTCTGCAACCTGCCGTCCTTGACAAGAGCGTTCATCTGCGTTGCGAGTATCCCCTGCTGATGGTGCGAGCCGTCGGAGAGCAAAACCCTAAACCTCTCCGTGTTGCTGTGCTGCTGCGCCTGAGTGCTCACCTGCTTCACGTCGATCACCTGTACCACCGGCTTCACCTCCTCCTCCTTCAGCTCTCCCCGGCACATCATCATTATCGCACCCTCCGTCAGATTGATCGCCATTAGAGAAGCCCAATTCCGGCGTTTGAACGATATCTAGCTTTTGAGGAATTCCAAACGTGTCCCTGTTTCCTTGGGACGTGGGTTTCCTCTGTAGTGACTCTTCACGAACCGTCTCAGATCAAGTTCTGTACCCTTTTCTTTTGGGCCTTTGAAGACACTCAGAAGTGAAAGTAAGTGGTAGCCTTGGTTGGTCCCTTTCCAGCGTGAAAGTAATGCTTTCTACGATCACAGATCAATAGAATGTAGACATTGTAATGAAAGGTGCCGATGACTCTGCTTTTCCATTGATAGGCTAAAACAATAGTAAGAATATTTATCAAAAAAAATAAAATTAGTTAACTGATTGGCAATGCTTTTTTTTTTTTTTTTTAGATATACTTTTTGAATTTGATCTCCTTCATTATGATGATAAATAGATTCTATTCTTCTTAGGCAACGATCTATTGGTATAATTTTGAACAAAATTAGTAGATTTGGGAGACATTGCAAAGGTAAATAGAATTTTTTCAAGTTTTAAATTGTTTCCCGTGTTGGATATGCGTCGAGAAACCTTGATCTTGTGCCAACTACCAAGTTATATCTAGGGCTGACAATTTTGACACGACCCAACAACTCAATACGAAATTAGCGAGTTTTGGTCTACTTTAGATGGGTTTGGGTCATAAACGGGTCGACTCGTTTACGACCCGTTTAAATCAGTCTGGCGTGGCAGGTCACCCGTGGGTGACCCGCCGAACACGATTAATTTTTTTTCTCTTTTTTTTTTAAAAAAAAAAAAAGAAGAAGAAGGGAGAATGGGATTATTTCTGATTTTATGTTTTAGCCGAAAACACAAAACACAAAAGTTCAAGGTAATATTAGTTATTTGCATATTTAATTTATTCATTAACTTGTATTTTTTTTTTAATCTTACTTTAATAACATTAATTTCTTTTATCTTTTGATATAGAACAAACTTTAATGAATGTGGATAACGAGGGAGATGATGTTTTGACATTGGATAGTAGCAGTTCATATGAGATTCCTGTTCTTTCTTTTATTCTTATGTTATTGTTTGTGTTTTAGCATGTGAGGCAAAATGACCAAACTTTGCTTGATGCTACATGCAACTGGTATACGGTTAAAAAGTTAAATTGTAGAAAGTGAATGCTGTTAGTAGACATCTTAAATTAATAAAAAGGGTCACTTTATGTCTCTGTACTGTGGGTAAGGCATACTAAGACCAACTGATTTGTTTGTGTACATATATTATATAAGCCATGCTAACATATAATGTTTGTCATGTATTCATATATTATATAAGCTAGATGTAACAGCGAATAGCTGATTTGTTTGTGCACATACGCATACTTGTTTCACTTGAATTGTTGCTTTGATTGAATTATATGCTTACTTTTACAAATAGCTAGAGGATTGTACTTCAGGATCACATATTTTGGCTTGAACCATGTTGAAAAAACAAACACTTGATATAAATTCTCCATATCTAATTATCATCCTCTGTTTTTGAGCCATAGATAAAATCTTCAGAACTTTTTTACCTTCCAATGTAATTACTCTGTTTTTTTTTTTCCTTTAGGTATTGGAGCTGAATGGCAAAGATGGGCATGTCAAACTAACCTGCGTTGGACCCAATCTGATGGACAATGAGCATATTTGTAGGTCATTTAATGAATCAAGAGTGAACAATTATGATGCAGTTTTTTGTATTTGTAAATTTGTAATGATGATGTAGTTTTTTTTTTTTTTATTTGATTAGACAATTAAGCATATTAAGTGATTTGATGCTAGCCTACTAGGACTAGGAGTTTAGAGATGAAAACTATTATTATTTCATTTAAATACCAAAAATACCAACAAAAAAAGAGCACTTTTAAGCTAAACGGGATTTTACGGGTCGTGTCGGGTGACCTGTGAAATTGCAGTGTCGTGTCTGTAGCATCGACCCGTTAACATAAACGGGTTGTGTTTGGGTCTAGCTTAAACGGACCGCGGGTCTTAATGGGTCGTGTCGGGTACCTGTTTTGCCAGCCCTGATTCTATCGATAAGTTGAGGCATTTAAAATATTTTGGTCTTTATAAAAGCAACAATATCAAAAAGTTGTCCAATTTTATAACCAAGATGCATAACTTGCAAACACCAAGACTTCAAAGTGTAGGTCACTCGAAAAATTGTGGAGAGACAATAAAAAATTATTCAACCTTAGACATGTTTAGATAGATGAATATTAATAAATGAGAAGTGCACTTACAAATTATTATTATTATTATTTCTTAAAAAGTTGTTTTTCTAAATGATGTGTCAAACATAAATGAGATATATTATTTTGGAAAATGTAGCACTATTTCAAGTAACACATTACTTGAAAATCAATTTTGAAGAAATTTTTTTGAGAAGTAGATCATTTTTCTTAATACATTATCGATTGAAACATATGCCATGTGATTTGGGGGCAACTATTTAGTTTTGAGATGTTATTAAGATTTATGGTCCACATTACACTATAGGCCGAATTATTTTCATTGTGGATGGTAAAGACCTCCTTAGAGCAATAGATCATCATAAACCGAACTAACTTTTGTATATTGTACAATGTTCTCTTTTGTAATCCCTAGAGTTATGTTGTACTAAACTTCATACTTCTAATATATATAATACATAAGTATGAAGTTAATTTTCCTACCTTTTTTTTTTTTTTTTTTTTTTTTGAAGGGAAGATGTAAACATTTCATTAAACACCCAAAGGGTAACATAGTTACAGTCATAAACAAACTCAGACCAATAAGGGACTCTTAACAATACAAATGTCCCCTTACAGTTACCCTAAAACTCAGATTATACCGATAGTTGCTACAAATAAACCTAATCAATAGAAATGTGCCTCTGCGTTGACATTTGAACCTCTACTTGCACTATGGAGTCAGTCACAAATCATCAAAGACTAGGCTAAATCTAACACAAAGCAAACTATCAAATACAATCTGCCATCAAGGACAGGAAGCCACCCAAAGAAAGAGCTGTCGTCGGAATAAAGCACCGCCGGAGACGGCGCGTGTTCCACACGCGCCGCCGCCGGCAACTCCCCTGCAGCAACCGAACACCAAATCCACCGAACGCCACCAAGCACGGCAACAGAGGCGGAAACGTGGTCATCACGCGCGGCCCAAGGAGTGACAAGCCCCCTGGCGCGTGACGACCACGCGCCGGTCAACGGTGAGTATATCGGCCGTAGCTGGTAGCGGCAGAGCCGGAGGACGACGGCGAGCAAGGCTGGGGGGCGCGTGTTGACAAGAGAGTGGCAGAACAGAGCAGATCTGGAGCTAAAAAATGATGAAAACTGGGACTCCCCAAATCGTTCCGCCGGCGACACGTGCGACAGAAGCTACCCCCTCCGGCTCCTCTCTGAAGTGTTTTCCTGCCAAGAAACAAAGAAACCTAACAAACTAAAAAAAACAAACACACTCCATAGTCCAAAAAGACTAGGAGGACTAAAACCACCACTGGACGAAGTCCAGGGGGACTCAAAACTCCATAACCCTAGTGGTTGGGAGACTCTAGCCTCCACTAGGCTAACCCAGGGAGGAACAAAATCCGGGAGGAGGGAGGAAACCTCCCTCCTCCGGCAACCCAAACTCGAAAGTTTTTCTCCCTCTTTTCGACGAAGTCCTCCTTGCACGCACAATGAGAGAGAGAGAGAGAGAGACGGCTTCTAAAATTTAAGTTAATTTTCCTACCTTGCTTTTTCTTTTGGAAATGTGTGGATGTTTTTATTTTTTGGAAATGAGGAGGTGTTGTGTAGGAATCAAATTCCTTTCGAAGGAAAAATGATAGATTTACAACAATACCCCAACAAGTGCACAAAACCCCCTCACATGGGGGTGGAGCCCAGTGTGAGGCCCACCCCCATGTGAGAGAGTGTTGTGCACTTATTGAGGTGGTGTTGTGTAGGAATCAAATCCCATTCCGAAGCGTAAGAATGCGAGAATCCATAACTTCCTTTTTTTCTGTTAATTTGAAAAAATCACTTAAATTACGGCATTTCAATCAAATATACGTCAATCGGAGTAAAATGAGCGACTTGAAGAGTAAAGAGTACCTTTCAACTCCCACTTGGGTTCCACTCAAAATATCTTTCACGGCTTCACCCCTTTATTACCCACGCGGCGACGAACCAAAGAAGCCCGCAAAAAAAGGTCCCTTGCCCCTCTGGTCATAGAAACTCCGATCACCGGATGAATGGTCCGGTGGCCGGAACGTTGAGCTAAAAAACCCCATACACCCATTAAAATTACGTTAATAGCCTACAAGAATTCCTTCTCGGGTTGAATGGATCCCCAGGAGGACTCTGCCTTGAAGACTGAGAGGAGCGAAAAGAAGGGCCTCCCCTTTGTATTGTTGCGATGCAGTACGGCCCTTCTCTTCCCTATCATTTTCTTCTTTTCCATGTCGTTTCTGGTTGGCTTCGTTGCAGTTTTCGCTGCCAATTCATCAATTAGCAGCCCAATTTCCGTGCCTTCCCAATGCAAGATAGTCTCCAGCAGTGAGTCTTCTATGTTTGTAAAAATGAACTTTTTTTTTTTTTTTTTTTTTTTTTTTGGGTGGGGGGGGGGGGTTGGTGATTTGGATACTTAGAAAATGCATGTCAGCAAAAGAAAATGTAAATTTGTGACTGATTTTTTACATTTGGTTCGATGGGATGTAATTGTGTACTATTTCATTTCCCTTAATTTTCTCGGGAACCAAACATAGCTTAAGCTGGTAGTGCTGAACAGCTGAAGGCCCATATATGGAAATATTACTTTTAATAGTGTGCTGAATTATGAGAACTATTAAACTCTGTTTTTGAAAATGTCAGCAAAAGTTGAAACATCGGTGAACTTGTCAGATAATGAGAACTAGGGAAAGAGTTCAGTTACATGTTTTTGATACAAAGCATGATCCAGTTGCACTGCTGTTACAGTGATATAAAGTTCTGTCGTGGTTTTGTTGAACCTTTTTCTGATGACCGAGAGGAGGTTCTCCTCCCTGTGTCAAGTTGGATTGTAATGGAAGGTTAACACGAGCCATCTATTTGGAATTAGCTATGAAAACTATGCCAACTTGTTAATCTTGAAAAATAACTATAGTTTTTTATTTTATTAGTAATTTCATATCATTAATAAAAGAGGCGCAACCCTAGTACACAAGAAGTATACAAGAAAACCCCTAATAGTAAGAAATAGAGGGACATAAATTCAAAAAATGTGCAAAAGTAGAAACAAGTAATAACTATAGTTGTAGGACGTTTGTTGCCCCTCCTTGTTGTTTCTTATGCAACTCATAAAGTTTCTGCAGACTTTTGATGTGGTGGTCATGTGCTGTCTTATGAAGTTAAGTGTAGCAGATGAACTTTATGTCTTTTGTATGTTTTCTGTTATTGTTATTGACTCTCTTTAAACCATTCTTGTGTTTGTGACTACCTCATTCCTTCTTCTTGATCATTGATGCACTTGCTCCATATCCTCAAACCACTGATGCTGTGCAACTAATTTTATTGGACATTTCACATGTCATGGGTTACCTTAAGCTGATTTTTGAGCATCTGGATCTAAGATTAGATCTTAGGATTGAACATGGAAACTGCGACACTGCACATTTGAACTTTACGGCACTACTTTTGATTCCATTGTGACATTGTCTCCACCCCGTAGATCTAAGATTAGATCTTAGCATTGGACCTGGAAACTGTGACACTATACATATGAACTTTTTGATACATGCAGCACTACTTTTGATTAATGAGAGATCATTTATTTTTCACCTTGTTGAAGAGGATCAGAGATAATATTGAAAAACAGAATTTCAGTTAATGCATTTAAATTTACCATAATCAATCAGCAGAAACTGAAAATATGAACTCTGGTTAGGTAAACTCGTGATATAGTTTATGTGCATTTTGTTTCATTTTATTGTTTTGGGGATGTTATTACTTGTTACGCTTTTGCTCTGTGTAAGTTTCATTTGATCAAATATTTCGTCTCATTTCAAAATTCTAAGCATCACTTGAGCTGTAATAAAGTATATTCTGCTTGAAGGTGTGGATCTTAGGTCCGCTAAGGTCTGTGAACTTGGACTGTTCAATTATAAAGCCAAGCATGTGTTTTACCCCCTTGAAAGAAGTAAGTTTCGGTGCCGTTATGACTACTATTGGGCTTCAATATTCAAGGTAATAGTAACACATCCCAAAGTGCCATTTTTATGTAATATTCTTTTTTGTTTCAAGCATCAGTTTACCTAGTAGTAGCACTGAAAGTAGCAACTATGAATTCATTTTTTTTATATAGGTAATAAACGAAATAGCATTAAAAAAGTGTAAAAGCGCCCCTAAGTATACAGTAGTTTACAAAAAGGACACCAAAACAAAAGAAAAACAGAAAACAAAAAATGAAACCCGAAAAAACCCAAGAAATGCTACATTAAACCCCCAATCTCTTGCCTCTAACCCTACTAGAACCCACACCCCTAGTATCAAAATTGATCGAGCATTCTAGATTCTTGACCTCTCTATTCCATTTTTTCTTATGAGTAGCAACTATGAATTCATGTTCATATTACTACTATTTACTTGAACTGGTTCTATATTTGCCGTGCCTTGGACATTTTAGCTGAGTACCAATAGTGAGGCATTCTTAAAGCCAACATATATTTCTTAAGTAACGGCTCTCGAGTTGTTTTCACCTAGTAGTGTCCCATTGTTTTGTGTTGAGACCAAAAAATCTATACTAACGTCTGAGGTTCTCAAATAATGTTAAATTTGGTAAGGGATGGTATAATAGTTTGTCTTCGGCATGATGTGCAATGCAGGAGGTGGCTTTGAAGAAGTTATCTCTTGATACGTTTTTCTTGGCTGAGATTAGGATGTTTCTATTGCCTCATATTTATGTATTTTGGGGCAAGGGGGCAAATATTGGAATCTACGCGTTGTTGGAGCTTTTCAGTATTGGGAGTTAGAGGCCCCGTTTAATAACCCCCTCCCCTCTCCCTTCTCCTTATTTTCACATCTCCCAAAAAACATCAACTCAAAACATTCTTAACCTTTTTTACTTTTTATATCACATCAATAATTTTTTATTATTATTTAAATAAAAAAACTCACTACAATACAAATTTTTTTCACTTTTTCATATAAATTCTTTCTACTTTATATCACATCAATCACTTTTAACTTTTACTCAACAAAAAAATTCTCCATAAGGGGAGGGGAGGGGGATTACTAAACGGGGCCAGAATCAATGGATTCTTTGTTGTGGTTGCTACATTCTAATTAGCCTTTTGGGTTGTGTGAGGGTAGATGGTGGAGGCTGATTGTCAATGGGAGGTTTGATGTATGTCTAACTATTGTTCTTTGGGAGGGTCTTCCATTGCTATGTCCTTGGAAGAGTGTATTGGGTGTTAAAATGCCTGAGATTGCATCCTATATTTTGAGAAGTTACAACAAGATTTCTATGTGGTAAGTTTGGTAAAGAGTTCAAATATCACTTAGTGAGTTGGTCTAAGGTTTGTACCCCAATTTTAGAGAGAGGGCTAGGGTATCAGGAACTTGGTGATGTTCAACCGCGCTCTGTTAGGTAAATGGTTGTGGCAGTTTGGGATTGAGAGAGATGCTTGATGGAGAGTTGTGGTGGATTTCAAGTTTGGCCGCTTGTGGGGCGGGTGGTGCTCCCTTGAGCCTATAGGTACCTTTGGAGTGGGGTTGTGGAAGAATATCAAAAAAGGGTGGGAGAATTTCTTTGGTTTTGCTAGATTTGAGGTGGGGGATGGGGTTTGGACAAAATATTGGCATGATTTGTGGTGTGGGGATACGGTTCCCTATTAAGGCTATTATCTTTGGTATTGCTCGTGCGAAGGATACCTCAGTTGCGGATAATATGGAGATTTTGGGCGGTTCTACTCAGTGGAACGTGAGCTTTGTTAGAGAGGGACATGATTGAGAAGTGGATGTCTTTGCTTCCTTCTTCTAGGTGTTGCACTCAGCCATTGTGAGTAGAGGTCGTGTTGATAGGCTTTAGTGGGTCTCTTCCAAGAGAGGCCCGTTCAAGGTCAAGTCCTTATTTAACTCATTGGCTTGCTCTAAAGGTAGTCGCTTCCCTTGAAAAATGGTGTGGCCAACTCAGGCTCATTCGA